>JAOWAZ010158812.1:0-12611 GCA_028565935.1 Goniobranchus fidelis
AGTAATTTCCCCTGCAGAAAATTGGCAGAGAAAGAGTTGAGCTTTTCTCTGCTTTGGGTGAATTGTGCATGAACGTTCATCATTGAATGCATTTCAAATTTGCCAAAGGTGGGGTCATGGATGCAGTTGGGGGATGGAGGATGCATTTTGAGCTCCTAGATGGCCTGAACTCAAGCTTAGATGAAAGCGATCTATTAATGAAGGAAAACAATAACAACAGCCATTGTTAAATTTTTTAATTTAATTTTTTTCTGAAGAAAATTACATAAAGTGAACTAAAATTTTACTCAGTCATATTTGTATTGAAATGTCTCTTTTTTGTTTCCTTTTTGTTGAAAACATTTTTTTCTTTTCTTCCTCAGTATGACTTGGAGGTTTATCCAGAATAATCTATTGTAAAATGAACAGTTATTTGAAGTGAAAACAAAGTTACAAAGAGGGAAAAACAAAACCAAACCAGCAATGGCTGATGCAACTGAAACCACAGCATTGTTAAGAGAGTCTCCGCCAGTGGAAGAAGCCAAACATGTAAATGCAAGGAATCCCAGAATCACAACACCTAGAAATGAAATTCTTGCTTCAAATGAGGATGTTATGGTTTGTCCTGACCAGTACTACGGGGACATGACAAAAGATGGAGAAATTGAAGGAATTACTGACAACAGTTTTCAGAAATCTTTTATGTCATCCGGTAGATCACTCTTACCTACAACAACGACGTAAGTTGAAAAGAAAACACAATTGTTCTTCAAAGTCTGATCATATAATAACAATTTTTTATTGCCACAGTGGTTAAAGTGATTTTAGGCAAGACTTAAATCATTCAGATGTTTACCATGGCTCAGTCTGGCACCATACAATCATAAGTCATTAGTGTTGTGTCTCTAAGTAAGTCACTTGCTGTCTCCTAAGAGTTTTAAGCAGACCACCATGAGAGGTTATAAGAAGATTAGAAATTGAAGCTATTAATAAACCATTGAATGAAGATGTCTTCTTTACAGTGCTTGCTCTTATCCATGATGTAACCACGCTCAAGGCTCTTTACCATGACATCTTATTTCCCTGAACTATCCATATAAAGAACATTCAGAGAAAAAGTTAAATGTGAATTACATTCTAGTCTCGGTTATCCGAAATTCGTAAATCCGAATCCCGCGGTAATCTGAACGGTTTGGGTGGGAACAGATTTTGTTCTTATTATTTCTTAGTAGTCTAATTCGAACATTCGTGATTCCGAATCTGAGCACCTAATTTGGGGACGAATTGCTGGTTTCGCTTCACTAATCCGAACATTTTCTCCAAATCAAAGGCAATCAACTCGGCTTATCGTAATTGGAAAGTCTCTGTTTGTGGGCGGCTGGCGATTTGTAGACACAAACGCACCGCTGTTGTAAACAGGCATCATTGTGTTCGCGTCTGGTCATCTCAAGACTAGGACAAACCTTTTCACACCTTTCAAGAAGCGAAACAGGGTACTGACACCGTCTACGGCTGTCCAGTGTCTATGATACTATGATAGGAGTGCATGTGTCATCATTCAGGTGTGACAAGTGATTAGGCAAATTTGTCAATGACTGAATCTCTTTACCTGTGGTCACTGAGACATGTCGACCTAAGGGACGGGTACAGTCGCTTTCAACATGCTGGTCATTGCTAGCCTATCCCCAAATGAAAAAGAACAAACAATATATAAAAAAACGACCAAAAAAAAATTGCAACAACACAAACAAACAACAATAATAATAAAAAAAAACTCCTCGTACAATAAAGACAAAATTACAAAAGGAGGAAAAAATACACCCCCCCTCCCCCTCCCCCCCCCCAAAAAAAAAAGAGAAAAACAAACAAACACACAAAAAACCCAACAACACAACACAAAAACCCATCAACAAACAAACAAGAAACAAAATACAAAACAAAACACCCCACACAAAAAAAAACAACAAAAAACAACAACAACAAAAAATTTAAAAAATGAACAACTGAATTTTATTATTCTGAATAAATCCACTGAATTGTCTTTGGCTAAACATGTTTTACATGTATTGTAGTCAGTGCCTTTTCAAATGCACTGATTTACATTACTATTCGCTCTGAGGGCCTACCCCGATTAGTTATGCAATGTGTGTATCCTTGACATTTGTGCGATGATTCTCTAATCCGAAAATTCGGTAATCTGAACAAATTGCCAGGAACGGAGGGGTTCGGATTACCGAGACTTGACTGTACAGTATTTAAGGGTTTAGTTTTATTGTCTTCAATATAATTTTGTAATGTTATAACAATGGATACCTATGGAAATGTAATGAAATTTTCTTAAGAATAATACCCCAAAGTATTTGAAAAAAATTATGCAATGAAGCTGCACACCCTTTGGAAATTGGCATTTTGAAATTGAGCCATATAAATATAATGTCATAATGTCATAACTTTTGCTTTCATTAACGTTGGCTGATAGTAAATTACTTTTCGTTTTTCAGGCTTTGATCTTACTTTTTAGACTGCACCTGTCATATTTTATCAGAGGACTAGTCATTTGTTTTCTCAAAGAGATAGTAAAAGGTGAGTTATGTTTTAACTTCCTCTATGTCAAAATATATGTAGTATACAGTGTGTTTAGGTAGGTTCAATGTATTTATTTATATTTTATGTTACATGCAACAAATATATCGGGTGGCCCTCCAAAATGGCTCCAACTTTAAAAGATAATGAGGTTATCATTTTAAAACTGACTTACTTAAAAGTTGTCACTCGTACAGAACAAATAATTTTGTGTTGTTGACATAATATCAGACAGCACCTGCAAGCATTCACTCTTTGTCATTTTGAATATCTTCTTGAGAATCAGAACAGGAAAGCCTCGATCTAGAACCAGATACATCAAGAGTGGAGCTAGATCAAGATATGGATCTAATAATTATGATATTCATAGACCTAGTCTTAAATATAATCAATGTATGCTTAAAACTAGCTCTAAGTCTAAATTAAAACTCAGATACTTAAAAGAGTGCTAATAGTGATCAATAACAGAAAGGTGTTTAAGCACTACATTCTGCATGATAAATCTAGCTAACGAGATTCATTTGATTGATCCTGTTTTCAACAATCCTGTGTGGTAGGATGTTATTTTTAAAAAGAGCCAAGAAACATTGGTGGTAGAGCTTTATCGCAATCACACCTCTTTTCCTTTTGTCATAAGACTTTTTCAATGAAGCTACCGAAATTCAATTTTCTTGATATCATGCTCGATGACATCCCTCTATATTCTGATACCTCTAATCAACCAGGCTCATATTTTTACACATAGTAAAGTTTTAATTTATTTTGTAATCAAAGCCCTTAAAACATCATTCAGGTATAATGATGTTGTCGGCCTTCAAACTTGGAGACATTTTTTTTTTGGTTGGGGGGTGGGGGGCACCATATATTTATGCAGCAAAGCTGTCAACAAATCTGTTAAAGCTTCTTCATCCTACCTCTTCTCTTCTCTTCTCTTCTCTTCTCTTCTCTTCCTCCTCCTCCTCCTCCTCCTCCTCCTCCTCCTCCTCCTCTTCCATTTTTCCTTCTTCTTATGTACAAGGTATTCATTTTGAAACGCATCCCATAAAACTCTACCCACTAGCCCACAGTTTGTGCCAAAGATATGGCCGTCATTCTTTGAACATCTTTTGAACATAATCACAGCGAATTATGTGCTGCCCGACACTGCCATAGGACTAGCATTTTTTCTTTCTTTCTTCTAGATTATAGGTCTTCATAATTTTTTTCAAAATCAGTGAATTCAGAGGCCTAGGTTAAATCGATCTATGATGAATATTTATTGTGTGGTTCTGTAAGCTTGCAGGTTAGTTAGAGTTCTATATATAGACTGGATGTGATCTGGATTTAGATCTGATATAAATTTAACCAGAATTCATAGCGATCATTCTCATTTCTCAATACTCACACATTCAACAGAGAAAAGTGATCCATGACTAACTCAGTTTGATTGAGTGTTACTGTCAGTGCACATGTTTGGTTACGATTTCCTGATTTGTTATTCCATGTCTAAGGGGAGTTGACAGCAGAGTAGTTTTTAAAGCTGTCCAAGTCACTATGCTGTCTAGATCGACATGGTACTATGTACACAAATGGCAGCAGAAAATCCTGCGATCTAACGCGATCGGTTTCCATAAGTCTCTTGACTTTGTTACACTGTCCTCTATAGATCTCGCGATGGACAGTTAGACCCCAGGCTCTCCATTTCTCTCTGCTCGACGACGTTGTTGCTTGGCCTGGATGGTTTCAGCTGTCAACCAGGGGGCCGAAGGTCTTGTTGGTAGCCGGTGGTTTTTCGAAGGAGCTTGATGGTCAAGAATTTCTTGAAGATCCGTGTTGTACGCATCGGTAATGTCGGGGGCGTTGTGCGGTGTTGCTGTCTGGAGGTCAGAGCGAAAAGCCGTGGCGGCTATAGTTTTTATATTCTGGCCCTTTACCTGCTTCTTCTGGCATGCGTTTGAAAAGCTGATGTCATTGATGGTCCATACAAGTAGGTAATGGTCAGATAAAGTGATGTCGATGAAATTAACAGAACTTTTAGATTGTTCTTCCATCGATGTGATGATCCAGTTGACGGTATAGCTAGAAATGCGGGTGGGGTTTTGAACCAGTTGAGTAAATCAGAATTCATCCAGGAGTGTTTTCATCTGTTTGGTGTTACATATGTCAGCATTATATGAGATGTTGAAGTCGCCGACAACAGTGAAGTCATTCCGTTTTTAATCGAGATGAGTCAGAAGTTCTTTAAATTTGGAGGTATATATAGAAATATTGATACATAAATATATAAATATCATATGTATATGGTGAGAATTACTCACCCACAAATACAGATTTGTTGGTTTTGTTGGGTTGTGTGTTGTGTTGGGGGTGTTGGAGGGGATTTTTTGTTTCGCAAATCATTTTTTACATTTATATTTTTACTCACTTTTTATTGTCATGTATGTTGCTTATTTGTGTACTTTAAATATATAGTTTCTTGTTTTAGCAACTTCTTTTCCTCAACTGAAAACCTTTTTCTTCTACTTGTTCTTTTTGTTACTTTTAATTAGTCTGTCATATTACTTTTTCCATGGGTGCTCAGATAACCTGTGCATTAAAAAAGAGCCTCAAAACACCAGACAGACTAACAAACCAAGTCTGATGTATTTGTCTATTCCACAGATAAAAGGGCCAGTTTCTGTCCTGCTGTAGTAAAATCCATTATGCCTCTCCATGAATCCATGAACAAATTCCTCATCGCGCTTAGAGATGTTCATGATTTCTACAGAGCAGCAGATGATGCAGCTAAAAGAAATGAGCTTGGTGTGTTGTTCAATAGAGGGCCCAAAGGTCCAACAGAGAATCTATATCGCTGTGTCAATAGCCTTGATATTCGTCTTCATTCCGTGGCTGAAAGGTAAGTTTTGCTTAACACCTGTAATTTAGTTTATGGGGGGAAAAAAGTTTATGAGCTTCTCCTTGGGTTTGAATTGCTAGAGAGGGAACAAGTTCTTTACACAATTTTTGCTTGTTTTTTTTTTAGATTAATATAAAAATTTATTTTTATCTCTGCTGGAATCAAGATAATTATATATGGTCGACAGACTTGCAAAATTGCCCTTATCCAATTTTTTAAACCCTTAAATTGTAATTTTATCAATTTACTTTTGTTTTGTTTCTGTTTTTGGTTGATGGGGTTTTTGTGCTCTGGTTTTTCTCTTTTGATAGAGGAGATGATTA
The DNA here is from genome assembly GCA_028565935.1 of Goniobranchus fidelis. Taxonomy (NCBI): domain Eukaryota; kingdom Metazoa; phylum Mollusca; class Gastropoda; order Nudibranchia; family Chromodorididae; genus Goniobranchus; species Goniobranchus fidelis. The sequence continues at coordinate 5,761 of JAOWAZ010158812.1, forward strand.
GCGGTTTGTAAACAAAGAGAGGGAATAAGGTAAACATGTGAATACTTAAAGACATTTGTTAGGTAAAAAGGAACATGCCCACTGGCACAGTAGGAAGAAGTAAGTCAGTCAACAAATTAAAGGAAATTTTTCGTTTTGGATGTTGTTGACAGGGCGAAAAGGTTGAGGGCTGAGTTGGATAAAAAAATGGATGAAGAATCTCAAGAGTATGAAAGCTTCCAGGATGATTGCACCAGAAAGATTTCATTGTCAGACAAAGCAAATTATGAAGATGCTCTCCGGCAGATAAAAGTAGATTTGGATTTGTGTATTGGATGCTATGAGGAAAGTTTAAGACAACTTGATTGTCGAGAAAAACAAGGTAAGTCAATGTCTCCCCCACACTTAGTATTGTCTTATGAATTTTATCACATAAAGCACCCTTCCTGCAGTCAAGACTTTCACCCCCAATCCTGTATGATATTAGCTAAAAAAATCAATTTCAGAAAGAAAATTCTTTGGGTTTTTTGTGCAAAATGGTCCTTTCTGTACTCATTTGAATGAAGTTTGAAACTTTGATTATGAGATTGCCATTGAAGATGATGTTAGTATAAGAATTCTCTCCGCAACACAGCCTATCAGTAACAGTTAAGTTCTGTTAGGAAGGCACAGGCACTATATATATATATATCCATGCAGATGTCATTGTTGTGCATGAATTTTTAAGAAATAATTAGGATACCATCAGGCAAGATGGCAATTTTCGATGTTGAAGCATTGAGTGAATAAACTTTGAATTGTATTGAAATTTACTTGAATGAGGTTTCTGTTAATCAATTTGTTCTGTGATTAGAGGTAATGTCAAATCGAATATCCCTTTAAAAAATGTCCACAAAATATGAAAGGCTTTGAGCTCAGTGGAAAGATGTCAAGCAAATATGTCTGTCAAGTTATTATACTTACACAATTGCTAGTCTTTAGTCTCTTTCTTTTACTTTTCAGTTAACATGCTGAAATTTTGAACTTGACTTGCCCTCAAATTACTTCTAATGTATCTTATTCATTCTTTATCAAGGCTCTTTATTTAATTGTCTGAGCCTGATATAAGTTATAAACCAGGAAAGAAGGCTAAATCCTGAAATGTTCAGTGTCATTCTCTTAATGGATAGAATCTCAGAGATATATGTTTAAAGTGCCAAGAAATAGCCACGTTTAAGTTATGTGTAGATCATATCACAATATCACATATTTCTATTGGTCCAGAATTTCCAATCTTAAATGAGACGTTTAATATTTTAACAAGGATTATACTGATGTCAAAAGTGTGCTCTGGAACGTTTGGTGTCATACATGTTGAGCGTGATAATGACAATTTAAATGTTTTACACAAGTTCGTAATGGTAAAGTATCATCTCATCATAGTGCTATCTGTTACATTATGGTATACCTCTAATATGTGCAATTCAGGGAATATTTTTGCTTATGCTGAGCTTTTTCTTACACAGTTATGGACACTTCTTTTTTCAGAGATACATTCACCTGATTCAGCTGAAATGTCAGCTAGTGATAATGCTCCTGAAAGTATGAGTCAAGCCAGGCCTGCTATTCCTTTAGTGGACCATGTTGTTGTTGATGAGGTAAGATGAAAACCATCTCTCTTAGTTTTGTCACTCTTTTTTTTCCTTTGAACGGTCAAGACAATAATCATTTTCTGTAACCTTGATTTTATATCTTATCAACAGGTAATATTAAACATCATTCAGTTTACTTTACACAATACTTAGTGTTGTCCAAGAAATATTCACTAGATATTCATATTCAGCAACAGTTGCCATAGGTCTTATATTTATAGTGTTTGGGACTGGAAAAGATTTTTAAAAAGGTATTGCCTTTTGTTCAATTTCCCTCATTTTTTCCTTTTTTCCTTTAAGTTTCTTTTATTTATTTTTAAAAAATCTTTTTTAGGTTTTTGAGGCTATGATAGAGAGTGATGAAGAAGAAGAAGAACCACAGAGTATAGCATCGTATCGGAGGTTCACGCAGGAAGAAAGGGTATGTGTTGACACAGGAATGTTTTCACAAGGTCTAGCACAACACCTCTGCAATGCTTGTACACCTACCACACTGTCACTTAAGTACATATACATACATAGCACACACACACATGCACACACACACATGCACACACACGCACACACACACACACACACACACACACACACACACACCAGGTCACTTCCCACCAGTATATTTGAGGTTGTGAAGCGGGTACCAATATCCAGTAACCTTTTCTTCTCTGGTTCCATCATATTTATACATGCTTTATGTCAGGCTGATTTTATCATGATCTATCATCCAAAAATAGACCTGCAGTATGGTTAAAGATCATGACATTATCTTTTCTTATTATATATGGCAACCTGATGGTGCTATGCTCTCAGCGTCAAATGACAGACCTGTGAACTGGATGACCTCTTGCTGAGAATCCACGAGAATACGAGAATACCCGTATGAATGGGAGGAAATGATTCCGTACACATTGGCATATCAAAACATTAGTTGGTTTTTATTCCCATTCACTCTGTCTCATTTAAATTTTCTATTGTATCACACCTGAAGAAACGCTCATATTTCCACTTTGGTTTTAGAAATATGGTCAGACCAGACTTACAGACTAATTCTTATGCTTTCAAAGTCTGAGCACGAAAAAGAAAAGTAAAAAAATCAAAAAAGAAGGAAGACAGGAGAGAAAGTGTAATTATTTATTATCACAATCCTAGTGATAGTTGCAGTAGAAATGTGATGGTAAGACTAAGAATAGCTATCAGCAGGAAAGTATTATCATCATTTACTGCATCGATAGTGACACAATAGTTATCCAAAAGCATCAAGAAAATATGTAAGAAAGTCTTTTATCCCCCTTCACTATTCTTTATAAATTCCTTATATTTATTCTTTTATTCCATCAGGAGCAAATGCGTCAACACCGCGAGGATTTGAAACGATTCAGCCATGAACTGCATGCTGTAGTTGGACAAAGGGCAATTATTCAGAGACAAAGAGAGGAAGTAGCTTTGGCAAGGACCCAGAATCTTTCAACCACTCAACAGCCGTCCAAAAGAGTGTCTACATCTAGTTTGACATTTGCTCAAGAGAAAAATGCTGAAACCGCTAAGTCTTTGTTGCTGAATGATACTTCTGATGAAAATGAAAAATGTTTGTTAGGAGAAGTTTCCGTACAAAATTCTGTGATATTAAATTCTGATGTGCCTGTTCAAAGCAATAATGAATCAAATTTCTCCACCACTCTTTCTAAGGTATCCATGTGTAAGGGAGGGGAATCAGGAGGTACAGAGTCTCACATTTCTAGTCGAAATGAACCTCCCTGTGATGACAGCCAATCATCTGTTGTCTCACAAAATGCTGAGTGTCAAATGTCAACAGGTGATAGTAAAATGCCTCTGTCTGAAAGATCTAGTCCTGAATTAAGCTCGGACTCAATTAGCCACCCAATTTCCATTACACCCATTACAGAAGCTATTGAGCAAGAGAAGATTTCAACGAATGGTGAAATTTCATCTGATTCAAAAGTGTCTAAATCAAGGTTGCCCCTTAGAACAGATGGACAGGCAAATATTTTACTTGGCCCTGAAGAGTTTAAAGAAGAAAAGAGCGGACCTACAGTACAAAATTCAACAGAGTCCAGTATATCTAGTCCAGATGTGCTTGTCCCCCTCACAAACAACCAACTAAATACTGTTGTATCTGTTACACCGAAGGTCAAACCACAAGGATTCATCATGGCCGGAGAAGTTTTACCAATGACCAATATTTCTAGTCAAGGACCACCAGTTCAGACAAATATTCAGTCAAACACAGTCTCGCATGACACACAAAGTGACAAGCAGTCTGGAACAACAGAAGGTGGGGGGCATCCTGTACACAAGTCTGATGTATTATCTTCTCAAGACTCTTTTCTCCAAAACTCAAACCATCAACCCAACTCTTTATTTCCTGGTAAAACAGCTCTTGATAGTCAGAATCCATCACCCTCTCTAGAAGAAAACATCACCAAATTTGGGCAAAAGTCAGACCCCAATGCCACCCTTCTTGATCAAAGATTGTCACATTCCGTCCCATCACCTACTCAAACCCACTCCACTGATTATCAAGGATCTGCAAGGGAAGGAGAAAAACGTCATCATAGTGGCAACCAAGCAGTAGAGAGTTACAGCTTGCTAGCTGTAAAACTAACATCAGCCGAACATCAAAACACAAATGAGGAAGACATGAAAGAATTATTACCTGGAGCACACAAAAAGGCAGAGGCTTTGAACGCCCGTAGGAGTGCCAGCCCTTTACTGGCTGCTGAATCACCGTCAAGAGATAACTCTAGGCCATCTTCATCTCGTAGAAATAGAACGCCTCCCCCACAACCGTTTGTGGATGGATGGAGGAGCAGTGTGCAGAAATCAAAAGACATGCACTGGGCCACTTGTGTGAAGTTACTGGAAGAGAATAGGAGAGCTGCGTTGGCCAGTGAATTGGAGGAGCAAACAGTAACTGAATCTGAGGAACTAGAGAATGAAGTCGCATCAACAGATGCTACCGTAAACATCTTGGATAACAGCAGTTTTGTGATTATCAGTGGAGATGAGGTAGATAATGGAGGTGATGGTGATAACGAGGAAGAGGACTTAATCTTTTCTGCGGAGAATATTGATGATGTTCCGCCACCTACATCCACAAAGGCCATTGGAGATAAAATGTCTCAGGACACCAACAGCCCTCTTAGCTCTTCCTCCTCAACATGTCATAGTCAAATTGTACATCCAGACCCGGTCAGTCCTGAAAATGGAGAATTTAGACATGTTGATGGAGAATGTGTTTCACGTCATAATTTTACTGCCAGTGGAGGGGACGGTCCACTGTCTGAAGCTTTGAAGAATATTGAAAGTGAAGATAATGATCGTCCAGTGGTCAACCCTAACCCAAACCGACGAAGGCACAAAGCAGAGAGAGTGGAGAGCAGAGCCTGGGTGAACATCAGTCATTTGGAGGTCACCAACAAGGTCGGCAGTCATTTCACCATAACGAGAGAAAGGGAGATGACCAATCGGGAAGTTCATTTGGGTCAAATGCCCTCCCCTCTTCCCTCCTCAAGCTTCAACTCCAATCTAGCTTTATTGGCAGCTGCAAGAGCACATTCATTCCACAAGTCGGTGGAAGATCATTATGTCAGTGACGTAGATGATTCCATGACGGAGACTCTGATGAGTAACACTGTCTCTGGTCAGCCTGAGAGCAGATTTGGGAAAGGAGCTGTTGGGGGAGTGTAGCTGTTAAAGTGATTAGTTTTGCCCTGATGGGCAACATATACGGCAGGTTCCGTACCTTTATGACATTGAATGAGACATGCCATGTGGATGTTACAATTGAGATTACTTTTCAGAAAAAGATCACAGTCTTTTTGGTGTTTTCTTAATTTCTTTTAGAATGCATAGGAAATTGCCAAGGACCTCCATAATTTTCTAGTGCATTTTTTGTAAACTTTGTTTTGTTTTTTCTTCCCTTTTTTAATGAAGTTTTTGTTAAGTATTTTTAAATATATGTTTTTTTATGATATTACATGGAAACTTCAATATTGTCACCACTGACATGAAGTTTAGATCCAAAATTGAATCTCAATATCAATATATTCGTTTTTTTTTACTTTTTTTTGCTTTCTTTTTTGTTTTGACTTTTTTTTATCTCATCACTTTTGAGTATAATTTTTTTTTAAGGTTATGAAATGATTTCTTTAGTCATTAATCAGTTGCAGTTTCATGCATGCATTCACTTAAAAATGCATACACACAAACACTCACATATAAAGAGAACTTGCAATCAGAATTATATCATGCTGCTGCTCCAACGTAGATATGAAAGAGTAGGTACACCCTTCCAAAGAACTTAATTCATAGAGTAGGTCTAATTTTAACACCACTGGACCATTAGCATTTACTAAATTTAACCATAATTAAGTATTTATATTAAGTAATTAAAATGAAATTCTTTCTAAGGGACATTGAAATTTCTGTGATTTATTGTAAGTTTTGAGGTCGTGTGATTTATGTGTGTGTATGTGAAAAGAAGTGAGTGATTGATTTAAGCAGGTACCACGGGGGTATGCATAGTATTGTAGGTAAATGGAGTTTCCCACGGTTGGTGTGACTGTGTGTGTGTTTTTGAGGCTAGCGTTGTCTACCAAAGACAAAGCATTGAGCATGAGGCATGAAATACGTGGCTAAAGTGGTTTTGGCCAAAAAATCAACTGTTGGAGTTGAACGTAACCAATTCACGTCTCATAGCTCTGGAAATTGTGTCGAGACAAATTAAATTAGACAGCAATGAAAACCAGACCATTTTATACTGTTGAAATATTAACCATGAATTGAAACTAAACATGTCAAAATTAATGTACTTCACTGAAGGGCCTACCTACCTTTCTTTCAATCAACAATTTAAATGTGGAATAGCTTATCTGATAACTTTGTCAGAATCACAGACCCCTAACACCTTCAGACAAAAAATGTGAGCGCATGGAATTTTGAACACATTATGGCTCTGCTACTTTTACAAAACAAAGTACTTTTTATTGTTGTTATCTAATTCATCCTTGCGATAATAGATCAGAGGTATTTTGCAAAAAAGCAGAAGAAGAAGAAGCATTTTTGTGGCAGATTTTGGACATACCTTGTTCTAGTTTCAAGCCTTTATATATTTACATATATATATATATGTATGTGTGTGTGTGTGTGTGTTTTAAGTCAATCTGTTGTTTTTTTTCCTACAGGAATCTTTTTATCCTGTCTCCCTTCCCGCCACCCCTC
>JAOWAZ010159923.1:0-12598 GCA_028565935.1 Goniobranchus fidelis
TTATTAAAATGAATTAGATCTGGCTTGTGATTTATGGGCACTACTGCTGGGACGAGGTTTTGGGAATGGCTCATATCAATATCTCACAGCTTATATCAGAGATTTGTCAATAGGCTATCATACTATTGAAAACTGGCATGACATCAAAACAAACAGCAGAAGTGTTCAAAATTGCTCAAGTTGTGTTTAGCCAAGAGTTACTAGCCCTAATTAACATTGTTATGGTCCCTACGATATGTTTAGAAATTAAAAAAAAAAAAAAGGCAAGTAGCAGGAGGGACTTGGAGATCTCATGGAACAGTTCACCTAAAAATATTCCACAGCAGCTGCATGAAGCAAGCTTAGCAAAATGAGGTTTTGTGTTTAAACATGTATTATCAAAGAGTGAACAGATTGGGCTGGGCTCAATATTACATCTATTGGACTTGAAAAAATTGGTGACGTGAGCTCCTTAATGAATAATCAAAACTACCATTGAACTTGAGTACGTTTTAATTGAAGAATGGAACATCAGATCATATGTGACTTCAACGACATGCAGTCAAAAACTCAAGAGGAAACCATTAGATGTTGAAAAAATGACTAGTCTTTTCCATTTCAAGGTACACTATTTTCAAGACTAATCATTCATAAAAGAACAATTCTAAGACAAATCTATTCAAACCAAACACCAGATGACAATTTGGATTTTCTGAAATGGTCGACCTACAAAAAAAGCTTATAACAATGAACAGTTGTATGCTGCAATATGATGTGAAATTGATCAAAGTATCACATGAAAACAGAAAATATAATCCAATAATTCAATATTACAGCTTTGCACCTCTGAATGGTATTCGGACAGGGGTGCTATTTCTAATGCTTTTACTTCAAATGTACTTTTTATTTCAACTTATATTCCTAGTCTATTTTGTCTATTTCACTAGCCATACTGTCACCAGTTCCCCACCTCTTGGTAGCAAATGGGGAAATTGTTTTCTCATTCACTCTACCTGAATCAAGCTAACCAACTAGATCTACCACACATTAATTTTTATCACTTGAAGGTCTGACAGAAATCAAGAAGAAACATGACTAAGGGGTAGCTTTATAAACCGGACTAACAATAAAAATACTTACTTAATTGAAAGAGAATATGATTTTCTATCAGAGCTGATGCGAACAATGTAGCTTCCTTCCTTACAGACGCACAGCATCTGTTCAGCATCATCACGACTGATGTTTCCATGAAACCAGCTGAAATTAAGTTGGGCCATTAATTAAAAAACAGATCTACTAACAATGATCCAGCTGTAATGGAAATAAGCATGATTTTTTTGTTATCACATATTAAGCCAACCTTCTAAAAATTCTATGTACAACAAGATAGAAACATGTCAAGGGTTGAATGGTAAGAACTTGGTAGGTCTGTCATCTAAACAGATATGGACACTCTAACATTGAACATATGAACATAAGCATGCTGTCATATACTGCCCAGTTGTTAAATTGCCTTGCATATTTCAATTAAACCCTTTTACTCTTCTTCCTTGCATAAAAACATTAAACATCTCCTTCATACTAAATACAATGGATGTTTATATATAAAAAGGATTAAAAGAAATCCAAATGTTACGCTCAAAGATATGCAACAATAGGCTTCAAGATTTATTTAGGGATATGTGACGTAGATTGTACAGCCAGGCAACATTTTTTATGATAATTTAATGAAACCAGATGGCAACTCACTGCTTATTGATATTTGTCAGTGCAGACATCTGATCCTGACCATAGTAATTTGTTAAAGTCATATAATAAACTTTTATATGAAAAAAAAACCCCACAGATTTTTTTTAAATAAAAAGAGGAGCAATGACGGATTGATTTTTGTCACAATCCATACATAAATATTTCATATTTTGAACATAATTTTACAAGAAGACTACTTTATGCAAACCCATCCTTAAGTACATCTCATAAAACGTTAACAAAGGCTAAAGCCATAGAGTATAAGATAAAATGTTTCATCATTACAGGAAAAGTGTAGAAACAACACAAAAGACCTGACTTTATCTTCAAAGCGTATAAACCTACTTCTGATGAGAGAGTGGTACCATGGGATTAATGCGCTGTCCTATGTTGGGTCCCCGCCCTTTCAATTTTGCTCTAGGGTCATCAGTGCTGTAATGTTCTGGAAGTGACAGGCAAAATATAAAACAATTGGCATTAAATTTTTAAAAAGTATGAAAATCTGTATAGCAAATTACAAATCCTTTAAATTTTTTCTTTGTATGTAGTAGAGGTGCCATTGTATGGTGGAAAGACGGATATCTGTCAGTTCGACACAGCACTAGCAGTAACATTGACAAATTAAAAACTAAATTCTTACTGTTAGGACTGAATCAATTTCAGTTCAGCTGAAGTCAGCTACCTATCTTGCAAATAAGCCTAGAACTTAAAAATCAACTTACGGACACAAAATTGTTGCCAAAATGAAGTATATGAAATGGGCTACACAGGTAAGTTGCAAAAAATAAAAGCAAAGGCTGCTCATTTGAGTAAGACGATGAGGACACTGCAGGGGAATTTTTAGATCTATATCTGGATCTAGACCTGCAGAAGATCTTGATCTTGAGTTTGCCATGTTGTTACTACTACTACTTGACACTTTCATGAGACTGGATCTAATGAAGAAAAAAGGGCGTCCATAGCTGCCTACTAAAAAAGATGCCCAGGGGACCTTTTCCCATCAGAGGTTGAAGGCCTTTAAGTGGTCATGGCGGTTGTTTTCATCTAGTTTTCAGGAGCAAAGAAAAAATAAAATAGAGAAGCAAATCGCAGTCAAAACAAAAGCTTCGGCAGTTACATTGCACTCAACAAAAGTCCATTATTTTTTCCAAATGCAGTGAGTCACGTACGATTAAGGATTCATTTAATTAAAAGGCGAATCAAAAGCCCTATCAACTGAACCACTAGATTGGTTCGTGGTCAAAACGAAGCAGCTAAGAGAACTGTCTGCTCACAGCATGCAGTGGTTCAACACACTTTAACACATGAAAGTATGACATTATCCCCCAAATGCATGAGCTTTCATTTTCAGTGTAAATTATCGGATGTGTGAAGTTGTTTCTTCATTCAAAAGTGACATTTCTCTTATTTTGATCTATGATCTAGAACAAATCACAGATCAATGCAAAAACCCAAATTTTTGGACTTTCCTTTTCAGTGTTCAGACTCCTGTTGTATAAGTTGTGTTTGTGCTTGCTTACAGTTGTGAGAATACCCTTCAGAGTAAAATCTCAGTGGTGCTCTTACACAATAGCAACATGACTAGTAAATGTACTGTAAACTTTGAGAGAAGTTTCTATACCCATCTTGAAATTTTATTCTTTACCAACACCTTTAGTCTAATAACACCATTATAAAGCTGAGAAGCTCCGTTCAGTAAAGAAAAAACATGAACCCAAAAGCAAGAATAGCTGAACAAATTTCTATAATTAGTTACTGAACATATGACATCAACACTTTTTCAACTTTCCAATCATATTTTCTCTTTCAGCAACGTCTTGAAGTGCCCTCAACAATTTTTCTGTAGTTAAAAATTTCGAATGATCACGGTGTTATCATGCAAATTTTGACTTATACTAGACTATATCTTGGAGAAATCTTCAGGCAGGGTTCTTCCTGAATTTAGCATAGATACATCAAAATCTTGCTGATAAATAGGCTTTACGCAAAAACAATATTACAATGAGTAATAATCAAAATAAACGGAAAATGCATTACAGGAAGGGCATGGGTCTGTAAACTTACTTAAAAAGTTACAAAAACGTCACATGAAATGACAAAACATTCTACAGAGTGGGACATTATCAACATGCAGGTTAAGTGGCAAATGTGCCCAAGAAATTTTGTACGTGGCCCAATTTCCAAGGAAAGATCTAAGAAGTGGTTTTGAGCCAGTTTAGGAAAAGATAAAAGTCTGATAGAAATAAATACGTAAAAGACCAGTGGCACAATATTATTTCCAGCATCATATTTTGTACACATGAAAGTGTCCATTTTCTTTCAGCCAACCTCAGTTAGGATTTCTTACTTCAGGTCATCAATTTTACCATACCCTTCCTGACAAAATGTGAAAGAAGAGAGGGTAGGAAGCAAAATACAAACAGCCATAATGAGACAAGTCACTGAAAAAGGAACCAGGATTTGAAGGCTCTAAGCACAACTCAGTGAGGAAGCACTGGAACTAAAAAATATCTGTTAAATGTAGGAAATGATTCAAATGAATGGTGAAGATCCTGTTTGGAGCACAACTTGCAATCTAATTTTTAAAAAAGGATGACAAGATGAAAATACGACCAAACTAATAGAATTTCTAATAGAATAAGAATTTCTGCTTTCTATGACAGTTGTATTCACCAATAATTATTAATGAAAAAACTATAAATGTAGGTTAAAATGCAAGAAAATTTCTGCAAGAGCAACTTTGATTGCCAGGATTGTACACCAGGTGAACACACTGCCAAAAACCATCCTTGCAACGTAAATATCAGCCATAAAAATTATTGAAAAATATTTCACAACGATATGCTATGTCATATACTCCAAAGACATAAAAATCATGAAAGCCAAAGAAGACAGAAGTAACATTTGATTTCATCTGCTAATTCCTCAGTGCTGTGAAATACATGCAGTCTAATTGATACAATTTTGACTACAGGGTAAAGCTTCCTCTCTTCTTCATGCTAACTGTTAAAGTTGAAAACAGAATTAATCATCTTGAAAACTTTATGACAATTTAATTTCATTATTATCTTTTCAAGGGCCTTTATCACACTTACTTGCTTTATTATAATGAGCTCGGGCTGCATTAGCTGTGTGATCACGAGCGTCAGAACTGCTTCGAGGAACAGCAGGCAATACAGGTTTCTCTGTGAATGCTGACTGACTTCGGTTGAACTGTGCCTGCAATGCTTTGTGTTGCTTGCTGCTCTCCCATGGCTCTTCATAAGTTGCTGATGCTTGTATTTGCATTTGGCTGATACGAAAAAAACAAAAACAACAAAAATCCCCAAACCCCAATGTGAATGCACTCAAATGGTTTGATCACTACGAGTACTAAATAAATCTGAACATAACTATTATACAACTGGTGATATATTCCTACCTCATAAAGTCAAAAAATATACATCATGTAGCAAAAAAAAGAAGTAAACAGAAAAGGTTTACTCTTACTGCATCCAGAGGAAAAAGCAAATAGGAAACAGTGTCTCATGAAACACTGGAGAGAATGTTTCAAACAGATTAAACAATATATAAAAAGACGTCTTTTAAAACACAAACAGAATAATCCAAAATGAAATAAAAGTCTACCATCATTTAATTAAATAAGTAGTAGAAATACAAGAAAACAAACAAAACATCTCAAAGTCTTAGATGATCTTTTTTCATTCCACCCTAAAATTTTACAAGGACAAATTTTGAAGATGAGTTAGAGTCAGGGTTGGTACAATTAATGTTAGATAACCCTTTAAACCCATGAGGCCGCTATAATGGCCACAGCCTTCAACTTCCATAGTCAGTGTGGCCATATTGCTTACATAACAAACTCAATCACCTCAACCAAAAATAATCGACAAATCAGAAAATTACCATTATTTGCTACTGCCACGTAGGTCGAGCTGAGATGTCGGCCTCTACAACTTGTAATTGACTACGTTTTTTTCCTTTTGAACTTGATCGGTTTCTCTCTCTCAAGTGGCGTGTCCTTCCTAGGATGTGGCCGTCATGACTGCCCTCTTGAATTTAACTGTCCTGCGCTATCTTTCCTGCAGTTATGATGTCTGTGTAGGATTTTCTTGGATGTCGTCCCTACATCTTCTTCTTGGTCTTCCTCTCCCTCGTTTGCTGGGCACTTTTCCTTCCATTCTGGTTCTTTCAAGGCTCTGGTGATCGGTTTATGATGTGGAAATGGTCAGATTCCACCTTCCAAGATTCACAGAGCAACACGTTGACCACACAGCAAGTGTATGAGTAAGATCTATCAGATAACGATGAGATCAACATAGATCTATAGGACATTTCAAGATAAATGATTTATCCTGAAAGTGATTTAGAAAGCGTGTTGAATGATGAGATTAAAAATTCCCCTGAAAGATCTAGAGAAGAAACTACTAGCAGTGACAATGACATTATTCCATCAACATCAAGGGAAAGATGTGGGCATGGCATCAGTAACAGAGGTAATGCAGGAAATGAACCTGCACATTTAGTTTATGGCTGTAGTGACAATTTTGTGAAGCCAAGAAATATTGACTATGATATGAGAAATGTTGGTCCTCAAAATATTCCTCGATCTAGATCTACCGCTGATGATGATGAATCGGTCCACAGATGCCTTGATTTTTTAGGCCTATTTTTGGACGAAAAGTTCTAGACCAACTTATGTTTGAAAACAAACAAGAGGGCACAACAAGTAAAAACTGCATATGCAGGAGAATGCTGTGCTAACTATAAAAAGAAATGAATGTAGTAAAGATGAAAGCATTTCTTAGACTGCATATTATCATGGAATACAACCTCATCTGTCTTGCATCACACACTCCTGATTTCAGGGATGTGGTGACGTGAGATGAATTTCTCTCATTATGGGCATTCCTTCATACTGTAAATGATGAGGACAACAATTTTTATAAATCAAATAAAATAGACAGAGTCTCTCCTTCTTTGAAAGACCTTCTCATCAAATTTTGACAACACTTACAGCCAAGAGAATACCTAAGCAAAGATGAGGGCATAAATCCATCCAAAAACAGATTAGCAATAAAAAAGTTTATCGCAGACAAATCTATGAAATTTAGAATAACCTCAAATTGGTTTTTGGCTTCATTTGACGAGAATGGGTGTTCCTGATCTCCTCTAAAAATCTAAATATCAGACCCATGAAACCAATAAAGTTGATATTTTTTGTCATGGGACTTTCATACCTTCTCTTCTTTTTTCAACTATTTATTCAGTTTTTTTGTCTCTCCTGCAAAATTTGCTTTCTGGATTTACGTGTTTTGAGTATGGTGTGTAAATCAGCTACAGACTGCATTATAATTGTGAAACATAAATATCAACACCTTGGTGCTGTCGGCAATGTTCTCATCAGGCCTAGAGTTGACAGATCTTCAAAGGAAATTCCGTACCATTACAATTGACAGAACATAACCGTAACATTAATAGGTGTTTTGTACCATCAAAAAAAAAAATCTGGGACAGCCCTACCAACAGAAAATTCTACCCAAAATTTAAGAAAAAAAAAGTGTCACAAGGCAGTTTCAGTTTCAGTGCTTCGACATTACCTGCCTGGTTTGGATGGGCAGAAGGCCAATAAATTTTATGCCTTAGATTCTAATGGCACCAAGGAAAAATAAAGTTAGAAGTGTCACAGAAATCACAATACCAGCTCTTGGTTCCAGCTGCAACAGGCACATGGGTGGATGTTATAAAAACGACCAACTCGCCTGCTTATTCGCACTCATTGACATAATTGCTGGGCTCCGACGACTGTTTATTCAGCTCGTAAGGTGGGTCATTTATAATTCTTATGTGTTCTACTCATCATCCGCTACAACTTCCAAAAAGAAATCATTGCTGATTCTATTGATAAGGTGTGCCTTTCCCTAATAGGGAGACTTCATTCTTTTCTTTCTTGACAAGAACGTCAACAACAAGGGCAACTTCAGAATGTTTGATAACACCATCTGGTGTACCAGAAGATGGAAGTAAAAATCACTATTGCCCCATCTGCAGCTCCAAAGATGATCGCTAAAACAAAGAAAATTTCACAGTCTCATACAAAGAGAAGACTTGTAAAAGTTCATTTGTGGACTGTGCAAAACATATTTGTTCGAAAAGAAAAGATGTTGGGAGTGACAGGCACACAAACACACACAAAAAAAGAACATTTATGTCATGTGGCGTCATATTTTAATAACAGAAGAAAGCTCCAGGTGCTTTGCAATTCATGAATAATTCTAATAATTTAAAATAGGTTTTCACTAATACTGCATTATGAAGACTTATCAAATTCACTGGACAATAAAAGATATTAAGATTCTGGACATTCATACAATATATTCATACTTTAAAAAGACTTTTTAAGATGAGTTTTTAAATTCTTCTTCCAAGTGCCTATAGACTGGAATTCTTGCACCGATTGTGGCAGATTGTTCCAGACAATAGCGGCAAAGTGGAATAAATTTCTTTCCCCTGCTCACGTTTGAATGAGAGGAACTACAAATTTTCTTTTATCTTTTGAATTTCTAAGATTGCGGGCAGAATTGAATGGTGTTAAAAGGTTCGAAATGTACTTTGGGGTTGAATTTTTAAATGATTTGAAGACAAAAGTTTAAATTTTAAACACTACTCTTCTTTCTATCAGAAGCCCTTTTAAGGGGTGTTGCACTGGCAACTTTTTTCTTTTCAATGTAAGGCGAGCTGCATTGTTCTGGACAACCTATGGGTGCCGGTGGCTAAAGTGATCACATCTCAGCATGAGTCGAGGGTCAAGAAGCATTCACCCAGTTCAGTACAAGTGTGCATGACAGCACTGCCAGTCATAGGCATTGTGTCCTTGGGTAAGGCACTTCACTTCGCTTACCTCACTCGACTCAGGTATGAATGAGTACCTGGTTGATAAGACAGCACTGTCTTTCTCTGAGAAAAATGTATTCGCACCTAACAGGCTGCAAGGCTTGTTCTATATTTTCTGTGTTCATGGTTCATACAGCTATACTTCCTTAAAATTCAAGGAGCTTTCAAGAAGGTTTCAAGGAAAATTTTGGTGAATTCAAAGAGACTAAAACGGCCTGCTGTGCACCAGCCTCACAACACATTTTCCCAAACTCAAAGGCATTTGTCACGGTCTTGCCGGGTTTTGGTTGTTGGTTTTTTTTCACCACTTTTACCGACAAAATCAAATTCAAGGAGGATTCAAGGAGATTTAGACCAAATTCAAAATTGAAGGAGTTTTCAAGGAGATTTGGAGGGAATATCAAATTCAAGGAGGTTTCAAGGAGCTCTTTGCAAATCAGGAGGCCGAGGGAACCATGTGTGTTTGTCAGGGGAATAAAATGTCATTGTACAGCACAGTGAGCATGGCTACACCGTGAAATGTTCGCTATATAAATGCCATCTTTAAATGCCATCTTTTACGATGAATCTTGTCTTATGGGGTGCTGCATAGGAGTGAGTTACAATAATCAATTCTTAAGAAGAGAAGACTAGAGACCAGTTTCTTACAAATGTCAGGCATAAAGGGCAAATGCTGCTAATATTATAAAGTCAAATATTGGCTTAAAGGAAAAGAGGTAAATTTATTGTTAAATGTAAATGTGACTGAAATTGGGTGTTATGAATGTGTTTATTTGTCTTCTTTTCTTTTCTGTCCCTCTCTATCTGTCAGCAAAGCAAAGGGAGAGATATTGAGAGGCTGACAAGCAGGGTTCAAAGTCAAATGTCTGTAAAATGTTCCACGGTAACTCACCGTATTTTTTCCTCCAGAATGACATTCTTCAAATCCCAGGCGTCTTCGTAGATTTCAGCAGGTTGAGGTTGTAATGGCGGGGCAGGAGTCTCTGGCGGCTGTGGAGGTTTGTCTGGATCAGAATGTGAGTATTTATGGTGTTGTGTCTGACTGTCATGTCTTGATGGTGATGGTTTCTGATGATGGCTTTCCTTCTTTGATTCCAAGTGTGGTAGTGCAGCTTCTTTCTTATATTCATTCTAGGACAATTTAAGCAAAAATACATTTAATTAAGTCATTCAGTTTCCATTTTTTATTGTTCTTATCTTATCTTTTATTCATAAATTCAATCACCATAATATGAAATACAAAACAAAATTTTCAAAAATACAGGATATTAATTATACCAACCGACAAAGTAATATGACTCAAAATTATTATTTTTATATCTATTCACTTTCAAAGGTAAAATATTCATAACGAAAATTAAAATGTAACATTCATAACAAGACAACAAAGAGGCGCAAAAGATAACTGAAGGGAAAAGCACATTTTGTACAAATTAAAATACACAATTCACAATTCTTCTTTCATCATCATCATTGACACTGGTTGCTTAAAAAAAGAAAATTGTTTTATTGACAGGGAACCATAAAAGTAAATCCAAGTTCTCAATATTCTGATATGTTAAACAAAAGTCGCTCATCAATCTGAAATAAATGCCCTGGCAACTAACATCACAATCCTGAAGTAATTGATGCATACAGAATGATTATGAATATCAAAAAAGTCTTTAGTCACAAAAACTCACCTTTGGATCAGGCAGGCTTTCAAAAGCATCATGATACACATCTCCAGCTTCAGATGACTGAGACTTTGTGCGAACTATTTTGAGTTTTTTCTCTAGCTTTCGTTGCTGAGCAGCAGTGTCCCAGGCCTCCTCATAAACATCAGATCTCATATCAGGCACAATTTTGGACTCAATTTTTACCAAGCCCAGTTTCAGCTCATTCCCCTTTTTCTCTTGTTCTTCTTTCAATCTTTTTGCTTTCAAATCCCATGGCTCGTCATATACAGTTTCTTGCTGAAAAGAGTACACACTACTTGGAGATGCATGCTGTGATCCAGTCAGAGGCTGGTTTGGTATTACCTCTGGTTTCACAGAATTTGAACTACTTTTATTAATACTGATGGATTGGTCTGGCTTTTCCAATGACTGTTTTCTCTGAACAGATTCACTGCCATTGGGTCTGTATGGCCGAAGGTCAGAAACTGCCTCATACTCAATTTCAACGACTTTCTTAGAAGGCCTCTTTCGTTCTGTGGATGCACCATCAGAATTGTCCATGAAGCAGGTTGAAGCTAAATTATATTCCGAGATGGAATTGTTGGTGTCATCTTTTGAACCTTTTCTGTGCTGGGCTGTAACTTTGGAATTCTGTTCATGTTGTGGTGATTTTTCATTTTCTCTTAAGGAAGTTCGTGGCAAGGGCGAGGGTTTGGATGAAGGTGGGGAGTGATATTCATGTAGAGGTTGTTGAGCTAATTCATAAACCAAACCATCATCATCTTCATCTATTTGACTTGTTGAAGAGGCATTGGAACTTATGAGTGAATCTGAAGAGTAAATAAGGTATAATAACAGTTGATAAGGCTATCTGCAAATCATCACAATCATTATATGCTAGTAGATTTTCCATTAATCAAAGCAAGGAATATCAAATCACTTCTTACTAACAGATCCCAGCTGGTAAATGCTGAAGAAACTGAATCTTACAAAATATTAGTTCAGTCAGGAGTTTCCTAATGAACGTATCAAGAACCATTACTGTTTTTAATTTAAATAAATGACACTGACACTCAACAGGAACTTAACCTATGACTAAGCAGAAGAATAGTTTGTTTTTTTTGTACAGAGTAAAAAAAAAACATCCAGTGACTACATCCCCTTTCAAAATAACTTGGAATCTCAACTCCCTGACAATGGTAAGCAAGAAAAAAGAAAATACAATTGCACCTTAAAACAACAACATATAATGCTATTTAACATGCAAAGTGTTTCTCTTGCTTGGCCTAGCTAGACTTAAGTTCCATATTTTCGGTAAAAATTGGAAATCTGGTAGGCTTTCATGAGGAATATCTGATCAGAAAGTATGTGCGTGTGTGTGTGTATATGGTTTGTGTACATACCACAATGTAAGCTGCCACACTCGATGACCTTGCGACCTGTCTCCAGACCTCTCTGTTCCTTCTTTTCTGGTCATTTTCACCCATAGCCATTCTACTGATCAAGTTATCTGTAAAGGTTGTTGATGGTCTACCTCTCAATCTTTGAGCATCTATTATTCCTGTACTATTGATGCCATGAGAGCCGTTTTCTCATTTCTGATTGCATGGTCCACATATTTCTATTTCCTCCTGTTCATATATGTCAAAAGTTGGTGGTTGATTGCAAGTACCTCCAGAAGACTCTTATTTTTTGCTATTTTCTGTGCCCACCTTCCTTTAAAGGAATGTAGAAACGTATTTCTGCTTCTTTGCTCTTATTAGCTTTCTTTGGAAACAATGCCACACTACTGTAAAGTATAGCATAACAGGCCATGTCTTGTACTTGAGTGTCACATTTTTAGTGTGTTTGGTACACCTTTGTCAATTTATAACAATCATAATAACAAGTTGTTAAGCTGTACCATTTTGTGTTTGTCATTGCAAGTCTTACTCCTATATGATATCTCTTGAATAGGAGCCATCTTGGGTTTTGATTCATCAAAGGCATTTGGATTCTGCAACATTTTCCAGGGGTGATTTATTGAGTTTTACTTCTTGTAAATACAAGAGGGCAAAATCAAAAGCAAAAAATCAAAATAAACTAAAACAAATTCCCATGTTCCCTCACCTTTTGAGAAAATATTATGAAGATATACTTTGTTAGAATTATGACATTTATACACAGTTAAGTGTCGTTTTGGTAAATTAAGTTTTGAACAATATTATCAACAAATAAGAGATTTATTGAAATTTGAGACACAAATTAAATAAAACAGTAATTAAAAGATATCAGCAGACTGATAAGATGTATGAGTGTTTGTGTAAATGAGAAAGGAT
>JAOWAZ010161034.1:0-12593 GCA_028565935.1 Goniobranchus fidelis
TCATTTAATTGTTGCTACAAGACATTCATAAATTCAAAAAAATATTTTTTTGAAATGGACCCATTAACATTGCACTATTTACAAAACACAGTCAGGAGACTTGAGAAAACAAACTACAAACTTTGGGAAATCTATAACATCAGAAGAACAAATTTTGTCTCCATTGAAAGGAATATTAATCTCATTTTAAACACAAAGGGAGATTTTGTCGTCTGATCAACCACTACAAAGTTATTGGCATTACACAATGACATCCTGGAACAGATGCCTCCAGGCTAGAGTCAGTGTCACCAGTGTGTCTGTCCAGTTTCTTGCTTTAGTTGTAATTAAAGCCTGCTTAGGCCTCAAACACAGTGGCTCCTACACTGGCATGCCGCCAATCTGACACCGACAAAATGTTGGGTTTAAATTGGGGTACAATTTGTATGGGTTGACTTCGAGTTCAATTTGGTGCCATTCATTGTGTCCCATAAATTTTGAACCTGATTTGAACCCAACATTTTGTCGTCTTCGGATCAGCGGCGTGTCAGTGTTGGGTACACCGTGTTTGAGGTCTAAGTCGTCATCTTTCATGTGTTGCCTTCAAACCAGGCTTAGTGTATCTTTGCCCTCCTGTATAATATGAAAGATTGGATGTCTCTGATTGAAAAAAAAAAAAGAAAAGAAAGGAAATTTTTAGGAAATAGTATAGTTTTTATTCTTCATTTGATGCCTTCAAACCAGGCTGAGTATATATTTGCCCTACCTTATAATATGAAAGATTGGATGTGTGTTTGAAAAAAAAAATAAATGGAAATTAACAAGTAGTAATATTGTTTTCATCTTTCATTTGTTGCCTTCAAACTAGGCTTAGTATATATTTGCCCTCCCTTATAGTATAAAAGATTGGATGTCTCTCTAAGGAGAAAATAAATAAATAAGTAAATAAATAAATAAAATGAAATTAATAAGAAATATTCCAGCATTCCGCATGGCACTTTTGGTAGCATGTCTAAATCTGATTGCCATTTGATTACTGTTACAAGGAAACTCTTGCTTCAACAGCCCCCTCTTTCTCTTCTGTTCAAATTTAATTAGACAGACAGTCCCTGATCTCAGATAATCTTGGTTTTTCAAACATGCTTTGACACAAGACATATTCAACAGCAATAAGTTGAAATTCCAGTGCAAATTTGATGCAATGCTGTGCTGGGAACCACATTGAAATTTTAAAATCTGTTGATCTATGCTTTCTTTTCCTCTCATATTTTACAATTTATTGCTACATTTATTGCCCCCTTCCAGTTACTCTAACAAAGAATTTTTACTGTTGTTTTCTTTTGGGAGTGTAATCCCTCCAATTATGATCTCTTTATGTTGAGGTTATCTTTATGTTGAGGTTAGGTAAGAGGAACATTACATCTACTTAAATACTTTGCATGGAGCTGATGAAAGATGCTTTGACATTTTACAACCCTGGCCTCTTTGCCAAAAACTGATACACTATAGACACAAATGAAGGTGGTTCATTGAACCCAGGGTCGTTTTGTTTTATGATTTAATTGATAATTATCAGAGCAAATTTATTGCCAGTCCTATTGAATTTTGTAGTGAACATTTGAGATTTAGTGAAAGGAGCTTGAAACAGAAGCTCTAGACGTGTTTAAAGAATTGATTCTCATGTCATTGATAGTAACACTGAAGACTGCCTTGATAACATTGATGTTATAAATAAAGGGAGAAGAGGAAATAAGCCAAAAAATTAAAAAAATAAATAAAAGAGGAATGAACATTTCCCAATTGTACAACCTGAAAAGTTAGATTCCATTCTGTACTTATGATCTTTGGCTCTTTGATGGCTCTATTAAGATATAGGATATATCTTTATAATTTGCATCTAGGGTACGATCCTCATCAAGTTCCTCCCTAGCATACGTATGTGGTTGTTAAGCTCATGACCGAAAAGAAGTTATAAATATGTATTAATGTTTTAAGCTATATAATGGCAGCACTCATTCGGAAAAAAATTATGGAGAAGCACCCAATGAAGGAGGCAAACACAAGTAAGTTTTGTAAGCTGGTATCTTCATGATGTGCCATGATAAAAATGCACACTTTTGTAACCTGTCAATGGCTGGAATTCTCTAACTGGTCTCATATCTCAGATGGTATAGTTAGTATAATATTTTAATTGTAAAAGGAGACTCACATAAAAGGGAAACTGCACAGATCTCGGACTTGAGAATCTTCTGTCTAAAGGTGGAAATCTACCAAACTAATCATGTGGGTCTACCCATGCCGTTGCCGTTCCACCTTTCTGTATTGTTCACCATTTCCATCCATGCCAAAAATTAAGAAGATAATGCTAAATACAATGCTAATACATGGAGCAAGGAGTTTTTTATGATCATATGGCGGTGGCAGTAACTTCCCTTCACCATAATTTGTTTGTGTGCCACATTGCTTTTTTGTAACCAAATCTGGGAAACTATTATTCACCCAACTAATTAAGGAAGAAAACAAATTTGGTGATATACAAAAAATAAATTGACTATTTACGAATGTTTGTATCAGGCATGGTTATTACTTTCTTTGTTGCTTTCAAACTGGCAGCTCAGTCAGACCTTGTATCTCGACAGTGGTAGTCAGTTGACTGTGATTTTGTAGACAATTACCAAATTGTGTTTCAGATGGCAAGGCACAAGGGTATTATTGAAAGAGAACTATACTCACACAAGGTAAAACATTTTATTGGATTCTTAATTATTAACTGCATTTTTTGTTACTTATTATTTAGTAGCAAATATAGGTTTGAATAAGTCTGCATTGAGTTCATGCAATTCTTTCCTCTCGAGACAAAAATTTCCTTCTTGTTTTGGGATCACCCGTTCTCGGGCCTGAGATCTCTAGTCCTGAGACTTCACAGGTGTCATTTGTTTCATGGGTGATCTAGACCAGACTCTATGTAGAAATTCACAAACATTTCTAGGTGATCCAGGCATGGAGATTCTTATCTGGTCAAATGGTCAGCCAGACCTCAAAGCATTACGATACAGTCAAAAAGCATAGGCCAGGCCTATCAGCACTGAGAATTTCAGGATTTTCATTGGTTGCAAAGCATATTGTGAAAAGTTCATGTGCTGTTATTTTTTCCCCCATGTCATGAAAATACCAGCTCAGTATTTTTTTACTTCAATTTCTGTACCTGTATTTAAGTTTTATATGAGTGCGAGTCATCCATCTTTGATCAAAATGCTATTAAACTTTTTTTTAAAAAACATATTATTTAACCCAAAATTCAGATGAACATTGCATTAATAGAATCGACTTATCTGTTCTTTCCTCTGTTTCCTGTTCCCCATATGGGTATTTTCACAACTTGCACGTCATTATTTATTTTATACATTTATATTTATTGTTTATAATTAACAATTTCCAACATTTATTAGTTTAATATCTTTTGTTAGTTTGCCAGTTTCAGTATTAGTCTCAAGAGACTAATGAATGTTATATGTGGGGCTTTTTTTCTCCTTCGGCAGGCTTCAGTTTCAAGACATTGTTTTTTTGGCTAACAATTAGCCTTCACAAAAACATATTTATTGAACTGAATATTTGTTACGCTACCATCTGTTGTCAGTTTTTTTAGCCTTGATTTTATTAGTAGTCATTACCATCTCAACGGATGAACCGCAACTGGCTACATTAAGAAGCCATGAATTATGTTTATCCTTAGAAGTAAGTTCCCTTCTCTTAGTAGATATTGTAAATTTGGCACCCTAGGAAAGAAAATTTTGTCACATCTCAATAGCATCCCTGAAGGCCATTTGAATTTTATTGTTTACATAGCATTGCTTCAGGTTGCTCCTTAGAAGAAAAAAATTATTGATATTATTATGCATCCCAACACAATGTAATGATACATGTAAAATATCAGATTGAAATTTGCTAGTTTGTTAACTGTCAGCATTTCAAAAAAACGTATGTGTTGAAGCATTTCCGTCTGTTTTATTATACTTTAAAATGTCTTTTGTTTTATGTTTGTTTTTATCTATTGTTTGTTTGTTTGTTTGTTGTTGTTTTTTGTTGCAAATAATAATCACAAGTGATATAAGCATAAAGAATTTCTATATTTTGTATAGTCATGAAATGATTAAGGTGATGTCAAAGAAAGAGAGAAAAGAAGAGGGAG
The DNA here is from genome assembly GCA_028565935.1 of Goniobranchus fidelis. Taxonomy (NCBI): domain Eukaryota; kingdom Metazoa; phylum Mollusca; class Gastropoda; order Nudibranchia; family Chromodorididae; genus Goniobranchus; species Goniobranchus fidelis. The sequence continues at coordinate 4,169 of JAOWAZ010161034.1, forward strand.
GGGGGCGCTGAGACATATTTTGCATGCATACTCTATATGTTGCATATATTATGATTCAAACTTTAGTTGTAAAATATGCAAAGTCGACCCCCAGTTGCCTCTTCACTTTGTGCTTGTGCATATTGTTTGATCTATAATTATTATTACTACCATTATTACAACTATTACTTCTTCGTTGCTCCCACTCCACCATATCTGATCATGGATACTTATTCTACTCTTCTCTTGCTTGATTAGGAGGCCCCGCCCCATCCTGTCTTTGAAATATGTTGTTGATGTGCTTTGTTTTTACCTAACAATGTTTGTCGAGTTGGTTGTTTTCATCATGACGGCAACCGTGTAAATCATTAAATAAATTAGTAAAGATGGTTTGACTCAGTATCATTGTTGAAGACTTCTTGATTTGTGATATTCTTTTTCTTTTTTTTTTTTCCCCTTCCCCACTTTCTTGTCACATTTAATTAACCTTTTTAATATCAATAGATAAGATGTCTGGAAAATTAGAAAACGCTTGTGAAATAGTCAATCTTTGTAAAATAAATTGGCAATTAATTTTAAGATAGTGCCTTTTTGTCCAGAATTGCATTGAGATTATTTTGTTTTGTTGTCAGCATAATTAGTCATTGCATTGTTGGACTTGGAAAAAACTGAGTCAGGCTGTTAGTGGGCAGATGTAAATAGAAATACCAGTAGTAGGTAAAATTGTTTTTGATAGGGCTTGGTCACTGAAGAATTATTCCTCTTATTCCTTTACTGAATGCTTGACCGTATCATGCTCCACAGGATTAATGGTAATTGATGCCTTAATTATAATAAGGTCTCAGCCAAAATGACTAGGATAGAAGCCTTGAATGAGAAATAAACTGCTTGTTTGAAAGGCCCCTGCCTGAAGAAAAAGACAACAAAAACGAAGTAAATGCAGGTAGCAGTAATAGTACAGTGGAACACGCTTTAACGAACACGCATAAACCAAAACTAGTGCTAAACCGAAATAAGGCTAGGGTCCCGTTTTTTTCCTCTATCAGTCTTTGTTACTGCACTGACGGGTAAACCGAAATGAATTTACCCGCAGTACGGCTAAACTGAAAACTCAAACCTAGAATTAGAAGAATAATGTTTATGTGAAGTTATAGAATTGGACAGTTGTTACATCTTTCCCCACTCCATTCGGTCAATACACATACCAGTACACACACATGCATACACAAACACATACTCACAGTCCACCCTGGTCAATTGCCTGGTTAGTGTTGGCCTAGTAAGTCCAGTCCATAGGCCTAAGTTGCAATCTCCGATCGCTGTGACTGTCGTGAGGAGAGACGGATGACGGAGGAAGAGAGAGAGTGAGAGATAGGGGGTGCGCTAACGATGCAGAGCATTGCCGTTGTCATGCGCTTGTAAAAATTAGGCTAGGGCCCCTTGGCATCATAATTGGCAATAGCCTAGGCCTAGGGCCATCAGATCTGATAGCCTAGGCCTAGGCCTTGGGAGTGAGAGAGAGAGAGGAGGGGTGATCTTGGGTGATGGTGGCTTGTTTCAAGGCAGGGTAGGATGTGTCGGGCACGAGGTCACACAGTCACACACACATACACACCTCCCGTAGGCCTACAAGTGGGTTGAATCTTGTACTTCCCCTTTAAAATGGATAAACCAAAGTATGTTTAAACCGAAATGATTTCTTCGGTCGCAAACATTTCGGTTTAACCGTGTTCCACTGTAGTAGAAATTACTACTACTAAGCTAGTAGCATGGACCTAAGATTAAGATCTATCTGGGGTAACTAGATGATGGAACTAATGAACTCCTGTAGTTTCAACCAAACAGGCGTGTTGACAGTACCACTCTGTTTCGTGGAGTGATTTTTTCAAACAAGAAGAAGTTGAAGAAAGACAAAGAAGCTCAGGCAACATCTGCAGGCTTATGCTCTTATCACAAAGAAATGTAGGCCTACGTGAAGTATCCATTTTGCCTGGAGACTACGTCATATGGGTGATAGAATCAGTTCACTTTTACTGCATTCCACGTCATTGTCACACTTCATCCTGGCTAACCCAGAGAGATAAAAATGGGGAAAATATTATATAGGACTTGACCTTGTGTGATTGAAACGGAAGAAATCATCATCAAAGAATCATGCCTCGTCTTTCTAAAAAAAGTCCCCCAAAATATATTTCGCAAAGTATAAAATTTTGAAAACTGAAGCATTTTGTGTTTAAAAAAAGACAGTGACATATGTAACCCATCCAAAAAGTCTCACCAACATCTGCGTGACAGAAGACAAGAAAACTGATGGGAAGGGCAACAATCAGCCGTGGAATGCACTTTAGCAGATCTCAACTACTTTGAGATCATCAATTAGACTGTACGATTGTACCAAATTATGTGCCTGGTCATTTTTTTTTTTTTTAAATTTCATTCAAGCATTCAGGTTCATGTTTATGGTATTGCATGCACTTCGCTGTTGTCATTGTACAGCTCGGTTTAAGGTAAGACCATCAAGGCTTACAATATCAATCAGCATGCCAACTGGAATTTGGAAAACGTGTAGCAGTATTTCATGTGAATAAATGGAGGTATCATAAGACAGTCCAAGTTAGTCCTAGAACGACAATCCAGGTGCGGTAAAACGGTGCTTTTAGTACACCCCTTTTCTCCTCCTATAAATATATTATAAATATGTCTGGCATTAAAGATCCTTCAACCATCCTCTCTGTTATAACGGCACACTCAGAGAGCTAAGCTGTAAATGGAAATCATTCTGTTATTGGAAAGTTATTGAGCAACTCCAAGGGTGGTTGGATGTTGGGTAGAAGTCATGAGCACAAAACCCTGAGCCTTGTGCACCTCTCTTCCGTGTTCTTTCTCACCACATTCCTTAGCCAAGTTAGCACCGTTTTGCTTTGTGGTGCACTCGTCTGTCCCACTCCCTGTGATATGATAGACCTACAAGGATAATGTGAGCCCCTCTTTACTACTCAACACATGCCACTGGCTATTCTGCCTCCATCTGCCTTAACTTATCCCACCAATCTAAGTCGCACAAAATCATGCATGCACGATTTCATCAGCAGTCTTCATATTGCAATATGTGGTGCTCCCAAAACCTTTCGCCCTCTTCCGAAGCCACAAATAATTTGAACATTACATTGCCTCCCTTGGGTAACCGAGTCACACTAATTTAAATTGGTTGTTCAGTCTAGGAAATCCTATCGGTATGGTAGTTATTAAGTTGCCGTTCTTGTAATGGCATTCTGATATAACAGCACATTTTGAAAATTCCTTTGTATTTGTACGCTGTTTTATCAATTTTACTGTATCTTCCATATCAGAATCTTCCATATGTCTCCTTCAATGATGAAGATTCTGACATGTTTTAAATTACAAAATCGATGCCGTGATTCTCTTTGTTGGAACTCTTCACACATCTTTTGCTGGTTTTAAAATGGGCTCTCTGAAAATATCGATGGTTTCTGCTGATGTTGTTTCTCTCAGTAGTCAATAACTGTAGTAAATCTAGATAGATCTGAACGTTTCATCAGCATGTTGATGAGGCATGTTCGACTTGTAATTGAATCATTTTCATTCACCCTATTGAATTTTCTGTGACTTCTGTTATATCTGTCTTTGTGTATGCTGCAGAAATTTAGATATAGAACAAGTAAGGGATGTGAAAGGAATCTGGATACATTTGAGAATAAAGGTTCGAGGAAATTTTTGTCCAGAAGATGGCATGTATTCAGGACCACTGAGAAAGAGGGGAATTTACCGCAATCTATTGACATTTATTCGAAATTGGTTAACAAGATGGCAGACATTATTAGTTGTACTGTAGCCTTATTTATACAGTGCACATCATTGTATGATTTGACATCAAATTTGTGGGGGAGGGGGGGTGGGGAGCTATAGAGCAATGAGGATGGACTTTTCATGTCAAATTATGAAATGTTGAATTAAGAGGAGTGCACATCAGAAGGGACTCAATCCCATTCTCTCACTCTCACTACTCAATTTTATGTAAATAGTAATCTGCACATTTCTCCAATCTCGTTTTGAATGGTGTCACCAGTATGCCAAATGAGGACTGAGAAGTGAGGGAATGAGATTGATTCACTTGTGTTCAGGTTTTATTTGAGTCGTGTTGATAAAGTGAGAAGTTTGCTGACTTGATCAGAACCAACTTGATCAATCAGTCAATGAGATGGTCTTTTGAGGAGCAGGGAGTTTAAAGTTATGGGCTGTACTTTGAGGATCAGTCAATTCTGCAACCTATCATTGTGAGTCATGTTGATTGAAAGAGAAGAGTTTGGTGAAGGGAACCGACTTGATCAATCAGTTAATCATTTGGGGAGCAGGGAAATTTACAGGTTATGGGCCAATTCTTTGACGATCAGTGAGTTCTGCAACATATTGTCCCCCAGAACCATGATCTACGGTGAACCTCTGTTACAGCGAGAACGGGCAGACCAGGCACATGTTCTCGTTATTCCGGAATAACAATTTTACAAGGAGAGAAATAAAAGAAAATAATCTAATTTTGTAACAGGCATCATAGGCCTATTAACATGCACGGCATGAGAACGCCAATGGCACTATGCACACTCGAATCAGACGAAGATGAAAGGGGGAAGGGAGGAGGACCCTAGATGTGCCCTACCAGCGGTAAATGGACAGCAAGGTTGGGGTGGGATCAGTTTCGAGAAAGTTTTTGACGAAGAAGGAAAGAAAATCTCTCATGATTACTGAGATGGTCATCCCCGAGCTCTTGTTAAACCCAATCATTTATTCTAAAGAGTAAGAAAGATAAAAACGGGGATAGTAAAATGTCTTGTTATTCCAGAGTTCTCCTTATTACTGTTGTTGTGAAAAGTGGACTCCACTCTACTTCAGTTGCTTCACAATACAGTGATTCAATCATACAGGACAACATTCTACTTGTGAAAAATTTACTTCTCTGAGTGTGGAGGAATCATTACACCTTTTGGTGACCCTCCCTTTACATACATATAGTTGTAAAGTGAATTTGGACACTAGATCCAAAATAAAGTTAGCGATGTTCAAGATCTTCATCACTGGTTGACTGTTGTTCATTGAGAACATTTGCCTTAGGTCAATGAGACAATAAAATCAGTGTGATGGAAGTGGGAGGTGAAGTGCTTGTGTAAATTGGGAAACCAGAAAGAGTTGATTTAAAAATTAAAGAAAGAGATAAATCTGTTTTTGTTTTTTCTAGTAAGGTAGGCCATGTTAATGAGTACAGGGTGTTTTGATACCCTAGCCACCCCCAGCCAGACAAACCCCAGATCAGCTAACACAAAACCATCAACATGGGTTTTGACATAGACTCTTTCTTTTCTCAAATCCAATATTTCAAACATTTTTGTTAATATTTCGTATCTCTACCACCAGCTTTCCTGATAACATGTCGTAGTCAAGCAAAATTCGACTCCGTAAGAGAAATGAACAGCTCAGTTGCAACTTCCTTGTCATCGAAAATCCTTCTAAGGTATCGAAACACCCTGTACATGAGCAAAATTTGAGAATGTACATAATACATGTATCTCCAGTGCGATAGTTTTATAATAATTAAACAAACATTGGCCTGAAACAAAACCAAATTAGGAAATCTTTCATGTCACTCAGTGAGTAATGTACATAACAGAGTCAAGACAACAAAAGTAAGTGAGCAGCATTTCTTTATTTTGATTGACTGGAAAGAGGCAAAATGACTGAGACTTTTGCAGCCTGCCACTGAATACACTCTTCTTCTCACACCCGTTACATTCACCGTCTCAAGTAATCCACTTTCATATTGCAAGTTGCTTTGACAAATGCCCAGACATTAAGATGGGTGACTAAAAAACAAATGACAAGGAAAAGTACGTTTGAAGCATCACAAAGATCATTAAGACTGATTGGCAGTAAGCTTTTACAAAACAAAACATAATCCTGTGGTAGCTGGGCCATGCAATGTACAGCGCCTATCACGTTGATTATAGACAACGCCCAAACATCCAAAAAGATGACCCTATTGTCATTTCATTGAACGCTACGACATATACTCATAGAATTAATATCAAATGCAATGCAGCACCCTCCTCCCAACTAAAAGAAAAAGATCAAAAAGCATGCAAGATCAATAATTTAAAGCACAGTCGAGTACATGGAATAGTAATAATAATATTTGGACTTCAGGCTGAGAGTAGGCACAGTGCCTTAAAGCACTGAGATCTAGGACTACAGAATGCATGCATACAAGAACATGAGATTCGACATATATATGAGATAAATATGTATATGTATAGGTATGATCAATAAGCGCAATGCTTGAATAAATTAAGCTTGTGGTTGGTTGGGACTTTGCATATCAGTGCAATAATTATATATGGCACAAAATAAATAATTGTTCTCACACTCAAAATTCTAGATTCATCACAGACTTAGAACATTCTTTCATCACATTTACCTAATCAAACCATCCAATAAGATTGCTGCTTCCTAAACTATCAATTTAAAGTTTTTCATGAGCTTCGAAGATCCATACCACATAAATGTATTGTCTTATTAACCCTGACACATTTGTATTGCACTTGTACACAAACGCTAATTTACATCACATGAAAATGATGATAAAGAAAGCTGAAATTTACATGAGAGAAAAAAAATGTTTTTGACAACCAACTTTGCCTCAGTTTGGGGGAAAACGATGACTACAGTTATAAAGTCAAAACCTGATTACCAAGGGTTGTGGGACAGAAAATCCCTACTCTAATCATTCCATATTCAAGTGAAATAACACATGGCTGATCTTGGTAAATTACTCTTCCACCACAGTTAAGCCCTTGAGCAGTGACAAGCCAACCTTTGTGTAAATGCTGTAATTTAATATAAGTTACGTATGCTTAATGACCTATCCTCTTGATTAGACTATGATCAACTATAATGATGGTGACTTTACCAACTCACTCAGTCTCGCTGAGACACTAAATTAAGTCAGAGAGTCTGGCACAACTCTCTTTCCTCCACTGCTTTCAATTCTCTGTACCGGTGCCCATCTTTGTTATTTGAAGGAAAGCCTCATGCCTTGGTTTCTTTGTAAAACTGTTATTTTTGTAACATCAAATTTCTAGGGGATTCTTTCTCTGTAACGACTAGCACATTTTACAAAAAGGTTATGTGAGAGTGAAAAATAAATGTTTTTAAAACCCCTTTCAAAGCCAAACCCATGTTCCTTTTATGATGTATAAAGATGGTTTTTAATTAATTCAAAAGCTGACATTTTCCTTCAACGCAACAATCAATCAAGAGCATGAATCTATAAATGAGCAGAAAAACACTTCTATTGCTGGTTTACTTTTAACATTAATCTGTCTAAGAAAATAGTACCATAATTGTAACATTTTATTTACAACAAAATTTCTATCTCTCTCAACAAAACAAAAAATTTCAAAATTATCACAGAAAAATGAAAAGCAATTAAGGCTCATCTGTCTAATAAAAGAAAGAAAAAAAAAAGGATTTGTTCGCATATCAAGTCATAACATAACAGTTACAACAAACAATTGTCAAAATGAGTGATTAAATGCCAGGGTGCTTTCTCCCATTTGACATGAAGAGAAAGATCACGCATCTTGGTCATCAAAAACTATAACCCCTTATTATAACGCATACTTAAAATTTTAAACAGATTCATTTACCTCTCATAAAAATTCTTCTAAAAGGCAAGTTTTTTTTTAAACAAAATCAACTATAACATCTTTTAATATACAAAGTAAAAATATGCATTGGAATCTGATGCAGTTTGAAAAATTAGAAACTAAGATGTTTGAAAAGAAAAAAGTTTTCAGATGCCATATAAACAACATCAGTTTCAATTGCTTTCCTCTTTTAAAAAGAATCAATAGGTGTTCTTTCTGGCTTATATGTAGGATAACAAACACGTTTGCAAATCAGTGTCTACGTACAAAGCCGCCTTGTATCTAGACTCGGGAACTGCTGTGTCTACGTACAAGGCCGCCTTGTATCTAGCCTCTGGAACCGCTGTGTCTACGTACAAGGCCGCCTTGTATCTAGACTCGGGAACCGCTGTGTCTACGTACAAGGCTGCCTTGCATCTAGACTCAGGATCTACGTACTAGGCTACCGAATACATAGATTGTCGCTGTACAATGAGAAAAAATGGTAGACAAAGTCTATTGCGTTTTGTCGATGTATTTTGTCTACTTTTTCATAAAGATACAGCGACAAAACATATTAAAAGGGAGTTCACTCACAATGATGCAAAGTTCCTTTTCCACGAACTTCACGAAAGACTGCAGGTCTTGTAATTTTTTGTTTATTTGGGGTTTTATGGCTCAGTTCGACTGCAAAGGTCATCTCAGCGCCCATGGAAAAAGTAAGACAAAAGATGAAAGACTAGTTTAAAGTA
>JAOWAZ010162144.1:0-12590 GCA_028565935.1 Goniobranchus fidelis
TATCCTTTCGTTTTGAGTGGTATTTTGCCTTTAGTTAGGCTATATTAGCTAATACGGGGATATATTGCAGATCGTATGAAAAGCACTCATGGGCAAGTGGGAAAATGTATAAGTCATAAACATTTACAATGAGACATTGCATTTGGTCAGTGAACAAAGAAGTACTGGAATTTGTTGAGGTTTTTTACCAGTCGACCAGCTAGTTTGTTTTTTTTTAAATCAAAAGGGCCAAAAAAAGAAAGAAGATGCAAGAATTATTTAAAAAAACTTTCATGATAATAGTTTATTTTACATCTAATCTCTTTTCCTATGAGTCATGTTTCATCTATTATTGTTTTCATTTACCCCTTGTAACTTTTTACAACCTTTCCTCCTAACAGGTTATCAGTGGATGATCAAAAAGAACCTCACAGACAAATGGTTGGTACAGTTCTGGCTGTTTCTTTTATTTTTGTTTGAGCAAAGTAGTGGACAAAGTGTTTTTGTTGCTGTTTTTTTTGTTCCTTGTAACTCTTTGAGGTGGACATTTGCAGTGTAAAGAGAAACTGAATACAAAAGGTTTAATATGTAAAAAGCATTATTCCCAGCCATGCAAATGAATACATGTACATAATAGCATGTTGATACCACATTCAGTATAATAGCCCTTCAAGTCGCCACCTGGAAATAATAGTTGTAAGTGCAAAATTCTCGATTTTGAGTTATTTATATCACTGGAATCGTCAGAATGAGATGCATCTCATGGTAATCAGCTTTTGAAGTTGTCGATACAAATAAAAATCTTATTTAAGTTGAAGTGCATGTCATATCTTAGATGGAAATGCATTTACTTTGGATTCATAGAGTCATATGTTAAGTTACACCAAAAGCATTGAGATGATTGAATTTTATCTGTAATTACTATAGTCGTATGTGCACATACAACTCTATTATCTTGAAAATCAGGCTGCATTCATTAGTGGGCCTATCGGAACTGTACCTACGACTGTATTATTTCTGGAAGCTGACACTCTGATAAATGGAACCTCATGCTAATAAGTGCAGTTACGACTGTAGTATTCGCAGAATCGTAACGTAATTTCCAGATTCAAATTGGTACTGAAGTCTTATCTTCACTTCCGACTGTATTGTTTCCAGTTTTTGGAGGGAAAAAAAATATGTTTGAGATCCTATTTCCATACTTTTTAAGTGAAAAAATTTGCTATATGTCTATTTGGTAGCATGAGTTATGTCAGCAAACGATATTTTGAAACAATTTATTGAAATTAAGCATAAAAATTAGAGTTTGTGTGGTTCCTGTAAAATTTTTTTTTTTCAGTTACAACTCTATTATTTCCGTGGGATGAAGTGTTCTCTTAACAAAATTCTGTCCACAATGTCCAAGTTTCTAGTGGGAGAAAGTTCCAGTCCAATATCGACAATGGAAAAAATTAGAGACTGTGTGTCTCTGTTCTTGTAAATGGCAATGCAAATTTTTCGGGATGACTATATCTCATGTTGTATCTGCCATGTTTTTGTTGAAGTAATGTGTAAAAATTACTAAATCGTATTGAAATGTCTTCTTCGTAATCAGGAGAAGACAGTTCTGCAGGACAATCACAGCTGGTTTTTAAAGTAAATTTTCTATCCAATGGCTGTTTACATCATCCATATTCTACATCTGTTCTGTATATTAGCATATACCTACAAATTTTCTAAACATCCAATTTTTTGTTCCCATTTAAACTGTATATGGTGCTGTTTCAAATTTTTATGTTCTAGGTACAATATTTTGGACTAATTTAACTGCTTCTTTTTGTGTCGTGATCTTAAGTGTGAGAGTGAGATAAAAACTGATTTTTTTTTTTAACACCAGCTGTGAAAGAAAACATACTTCTCCAAAGGCTACATCTGTATAAGACATTTCTGTTTAGAGAATGAAATTGACGAAATGTGTTCTACAGGTGTAGATTATTTATGTGATTTGAAATCCACCCGCTAATGATGAAGAGATTCTAAAGAAAGCTTTTTTGGATACAGATCAACAAGAAGTTATTTCTTAAATCTATAATCATTTGAAAAGACCTGGTCAGTGGCAGTCATAATATTAATATTTCCCATACATAAATTGATGACAGTGTGTTTGATGATTTGAAAGCTGCAGAATATATGTTAAAAGCTCACAAACCTATGAATCACACTCTTTGATCAGTTGATGACATGAAGATCATACAAATATTGCTCATCTTCTGTGATCCTTTCACAAAAACATTCCCATTTAATTAACATCCTGACTGCTTACCAAGGATTCATTATAATCATCTTCATAACCATTGTCAGGTTCATTAAGGTGGGTTTAGACTGTTCTGAAATCAGAACGCAAGTAGAAATGAGAAAGTTATGTGGTTTCTGATTTCCGCTTCAATTTCTATTTTGATTTCCTCTCCAAAAAGAATTTTGTTTACACTAGGGATGTTATGATCTAGATCTAGACCATACCAACTAGATCCAGTGCTCCTGTAAAGGTAATGTTGCAGACTTTGTCAATGTCATACTCTAAACTTACATGTCTAATACATTTGTAGTCTTTGGAGAAAAATATTTACTTTTTCAGCTGGTGTTAAAAAAAATCAGTATTTATCTAGATCTACTGTTCTTGTCTAAACTCCTTGTCTAAACTATCACTGATAAATAAAGACATTCTAGATCTAGGTCTAAATCTAGAGCTCCTGTGATAGCAAGGCTGAAGTTCAGAAAGGCTATCTAGATCTAGGTTTGGAGCTCCTGTGATAGCAAGATGGCCTATCTGAACTGCAAATCTTACTATCACAGGAGCCCCAGGTCTCTTTGTTGAACTGCAACATTGGTTTTGGTATCTTTAGTGTGGTATCGTGGGATTTTTGTGTCCCAAAACACACTTCTGCCTCAAATAGTGTGATGAACTGCTCATTCACCAACAATTTCATTGCCGTTTTGCTTATTCCAAAATCAGAACAGAAATAGAAAGCCTTCAATTTCAGAAAAGAGGGAAAATCAGAACGAGAAAACAGAAAGGAGCCTGTTCTGTTCTGATACAGTTGCAGAAAGCCATTTTTGTTTACACTGTTCTGAGATCAGGATTCTGATGTCCGAACAGTAGAACCCACCTTTAGGTTGTGATATCTAGTTGTAGGGGGTGTTATAAAAGCTTTTGATCCCAATGTCATAAAGAGAGAACAGGAACCCTGCACAGTTTTGTTCCTTATTCTAAGCCCAATATTTGAAGAAAATAGTCTAAGGGCAAAACTTTACTTACTGCTTACTGATCCCTTGACTTGCGTCGTCGGGGAGAAGTGAGTGCCGAAGAAACCGACAGGCGTCGCCATGCAGTTCTGTCACGTGCCGTTCTTATAAGGTCGTCTGTTCGCATTTGGGTCCATTCTTTGATGTTATCCGACCAACTCTTTCTTTGGCGGCCTCTTTTTCGACGGCCTTCGATGGTTCCTTGGATGATTGTATTAGATAGGCTGTCGTGTCGGGTGGCGTGACCGAACCACGCAAGTTTCCTTCGCTTCACAGTGGCAAGCAGTGGTTCCCTAGGGCCCGCAATTGACTCTATTTGTCTTAGCACTTCTTTGTTGGTCACGTGATCTCTGTACGAGATGCCCAGAATCTTTCTGAAACTTTTCGTCTCGAATGCTTGGATTTTATTTTCGGACTCAGCTGTTAATGTCCAAGACTCACATCCGTACAGGAGGATGGAAATGACCAGTGAGTTGTAGAGTTTTAGCTTTATGTGGGAGCTGATCTTGCTTCTCCATATTGGGTGTAGTTTTGACATGGCTGCTGTAGCTGTCGCCATTCTTGATTTTATTTCATGAATTGATGTTCCATCTGAAGCGATTACAGCGCCAAGATATTTAAATTTTTCGACCTCTTCCAATGCCTCTCCATTTATTGTTATTAAAGCATGGCTTCCCTTGACTGTATTTACCATGATTTTAGATTTGGAGGTACTTATTTCCATTCCGAAAGCTGCTGCACTCACGTTCAATTTGTCTGTTAGATGTTGAAGTTCTTCATTAGAGCCAGCAAGTAGGTCTATGTCATCAGCAAAACGGAGATTGCACACCCGTCGCCCCCCGATGGAGATAGAAGTATGGTGATCTTGTAGGGTATCTGTCATTATTCTTTCCAGGTATAGGTTGAACAAGATTGGAGACAGTAAGCAACCCTGCCTTACCCCAACTGATGTTCGGAAGGGTTCTCCCAGCTTGTTGTCAAGTATAACGGTGCTGGATGCATTGTTGTATAGTGCTTTCATTGAGTCAATGAGACCACTTTCTATGTTGTATTGAGACAGTATATGCCATAAGCCATCATGCCATACACGGTCGAAGGCTTTCCTAAAATCGATGAAGTTGTGGAATAAGTCTTTCTGATGCTGCAAGTGTTTCTCTATTAAAATTCTGCAGCTGCAAATTTGTTCCACAGTACTCCTTCGTTCTCTGAAACCTGCCTGTTCTTCTGCAAGTAGCCTTTCTCCCTGTGGCTTCAATCGGTTAAGAATTACTCGCAGCATGATTTTGCTGGGGTGGCTTATCAGACTGATTGTTCTGTAGTTTTGGCACTGTCTCAGGTTACCCTTTTTTGGTAGAGGAATCACGAGTGATTGTGTCCATTTCTGGGGCCATTTCTTGTGTTGCCAGATTTTTTGGCATAACGAGAGATAAATTTCTGTTATCATGTCGCCTCCAGCTTTAATTAGCTCTGCGGGAATGTTGTCGATGCCTGGCGATTTTCCTGGTTTGAGGCTTTTTATTGAGGCTTCAATTTCCTCTTTCAAAATTGATGGACTTTTCTCTTCTGATTTGGGAGGTAGTCGTTCTTGGAGGATGGATACATCAGGGTGGAGCTCGATGTTGTATAAATCAGCGCAGTACTCAGACCATCTTTTCAGGACATCTTCTTTATTGCTGATCGTTTTGCCCTGCTTGTCTTCGATGATTGTTGTTCTCGGCTGCTTGCTCTTTGTGATAGTCTTGAGAGTATCATATGCTACTTTGTTGTTTCCATATTTCAGGCCGAGGTCGATGTTTACGCATTGCATTTCAATCCATCTTTCCTTGTCCTCCTTCATTTTCCGCCTCACTTTTTTATTCATCTGTTGGTATTCTGCGTTTTTTGTGTCATTCATGAACTTCACCTTTCTTAGCTCTCTTCTTTTGTCACATAATTGTAATGCTTCGTTGGTGATCCAAGGTTGCTTCTTTATACGTCGTTTCCCAAGTACTTCCTCTGCAGAAGTAAGTAGGGCAGTGTCTATCTCATTTGACAGTTCATCAACATCTTTGTCAAGCACATTTAGAGCAGCAAATTTTCCACCTATCGTTGCCTGGAATATTTCGACAATTTGAGGATCTTTAAGCTTGTCGAGGTCGAATCGAATGCGTGTTCTCTTTGCCTGTCTTCTGGCATTCAATTTTAGTTTAAACTTCATCATCACTAGGTCGTGATCGCTTCCAATGTCTGCACCTGGGTAAGTCCTAGTTTTTGCTTTGTTGATGCTTGATTTAAATCTTTGCGGAGTTAATATGAAGTCAATCTGGTTGTGGATTTGACCATTTGGAGAGTGCCAAGTTACTATCCTTGTCCGTTTGTGTGGATGTAGGGTGTTGGCCAGAGTGAGGTTGTGATTTTTGGCAAATTCAAGTAGTCTCAACCCCCTATCGTTTGTTTCGCCGACACAGAATTTCCCTGCTGTGCCTGCCCAGTCTTCGTAAGCGTCTGTTCCAACTTTTGCATTCCAATCTCCTTGAATTATCATGATATCTTTTCTTGGAGTGTTCAAGATTGTTCTCTCAAGGTCTGCATAGAATGTTTCAACAACTTCGTCCTCGTGTGTTGTAGTGGGGGCATAGACTTGAATGATGCTCATGTTATGGGGTTTTACTCGATAGTCCCAGATAATATCTCTTTAAAATGAGTCCTTTTAATTACTTTGATGTTTTTTGATGTTTGGGGTTTTGATTGTTTTTTTTTCTTTGTTGTGTTTTGTTTTGTTGTTTGTTGTTTGTGGGTTGTTTTGTTTGTTGTTTTTGGTGGAATTTTGTTTTTTGTTTGTTTGTTTGTTTTGTTTTTGTTTTTTTTTCTTGGGGGATGGGTGTTTGGGGTGGAGGGTGTCATTGTCCACCAGGCGTTCTATTTTCCCTCGGCACTTCGATAATCTGCTGATTGTTGATCTATCTAGACAAAATTGGCGGCCAAGAGTTGTAAAGTTGGGCTTATGTCCTGACTTTTCTTCTTTCTTAATAGCTGAGACAATCATGTTTTTCCAGGTGAAAGACAATTCCCTTGGTTGCCATTGTTGCTTAATAAGAATGAGCTCTTTTTTAATGCGTGTTGTTGCTTCGGGTGATAAGCAATAAACGATTATTTTTACAAAGGCTGTTTATCTCACCAATTTTATTCTCACCCTTTCATTTAACAACCAATCAAATGCAAGCCCTCTGGGGCTATGTACATGATCCAATCTAAGGAACTCATGTTTCCCCAAACCTGTCAATCACGCAACAAATCCCCACATGTTAAACAACGCATTGGTAGCCTTACGGATGTGAGGGTGGAGCCAAAGCCCTGTCACTCAAAACTGACCAAACACAACCAATCTAGGAATGTCTCCTAATTCATCGTCATCACATTGGTGAGATTTGGATGCGTGTCACTGATTTTATTGATTCAATAGAGATGTGTTACATCTCCCTTTTTTCCAAAAGAAAGATTTATTTATTTATTTAATTTTAAATAATCAATTTAAATGAACAAAACTGCAAACTTATCTAATCATAGTAATAGTCAGGCATGGTTGTGCTGACCTAAAGTGGAGATTATAAAATAGTATATATATTATTAGTACATTAAAAATTATGTACACTATAGTCAGTCCCAGAAACGACCAGAATTAGAAAACTGACAAAGTACATTAGATAAGATGTAATTGAAATTGTCCCATGATATAATATAGGCATTTATAAAGTAAAACAAGTGTATTAATACACCTTGTATTCTGTTCATCTGATATTCAGCGTGGAAATCAGTCACAGTCACAGTTCCTGCTTTTAGCATAGAAATAGGATACTTCACGCACTTTAATTACATAGACTATTTGGTTCTGTTGAAAATTCCCCAGACACGGGCACGGAATTTTCTTTCATGGAAATCAGTCATAGATAAGAGCTGTGACTTTCTAATACACTAGGTAAATTGTATATCTTGTATTGCCAA
The DNA here is from genome assembly GCA_028565935.1 of Goniobranchus fidelis. Taxonomy (NCBI): domain Eukaryota; kingdom Metazoa; phylum Mollusca; class Gastropoda; order Nudibranchia; family Chromodorididae; genus Goniobranchus; species Goniobranchus fidelis. The sequence continues at coordinate 7,243 of JAOWAZ010162144.1, forward strand.
TGCTGTTACATACACTGAAAACTCCCCAGACACGGGCACAGAGTTTTCTGTCTCTATTCTAGCACACATGTCCAGCTTTTGTGGGGGATGTATGATTTGGCCTGATCTTGTGGCATACATTATATATATGGATTATGTACTGGTACACTTGTTGTTTCATCAGTTGTAGTTGTTGGTTCATCAACTGGTGTACATGCTTGCTCGTTGGACTCATTAGGTCTTTGCGAGCCTGATTTGTGAAGGAAATGACGGTTGCGTCGGTATGTTTAGCCATCGCTCATCTGAACAACAAATGATCGAGGTGTGTTGTTACTCATATTTGTATCAGCGGTGACTTGGGCAGGTTGCCAATTGTCTCCTTTGGACAGCTGAACATGGACATGGTCACCTGTTTTCACTAAAGGCAGCTCATGTGCGGTTCGGTCATGGTATTTCTTCTGCTTGTCCAGGAGGTGCTGGCGTCTGAGAAAGAAATTTTGGTGGCTAGGCTCTGGATTCAATTGCTGATTGGTGGCTGGTAATACGGAGTGGAGTTGTTGCCCCATGAGGAGTTGAGCAGGTGAGGCGGCGCCATCCACTGGTGTGCTACGGTATTCCAGAATGCTGAGGAAAACACACTGGCCATCAGCTTTCGCTTTATCCAGGATGCGCTTGCAGGTCTGGACAGTCTTTTCAGCCAGTCCATTGGATTGGGGACAGCCAGGGCTTGATGTCACATGTTTGAAGTCCCAGGCGGTTTCAAAAGCTTTGAAAGCCTCTGAGGAGAATTGTGGATTGTTGTCACTCATCACTGTCTCTGGAATTCCATGACGAGCAAAGTGTGCCGAGAGTTTTCGGATGACAGCTGAGGAAGTGCTGCTGGGAAGTTCATCCACCTCGAAATACCGGCTGTAGTAATCAACCGTCACCAGGTATGTTGCATTTTCCCAGCTGAAGAGATCAGTTCCCACCTTCTGCCAGGGTCTAGCAGGAATGTCATGAGATAGGAGAGGTTCTTTGGGGTTGGATGAGACTTTGGGAATGCAGATTGGACATGTAGCCATGTACTGATGTACATCAGCTGCCATGCCTGGCCAGAAAAGTATTCCTCTCGCCCGTTCTTTTGTCTTCTCAATGCCCATGTGGCTGGCGTGTAGCTTGTTCATCATTTCTGGACGCAGCTTTTCGGGGACCACTATCTTCTCTCCTTTAAACATTAGTCCATCGATGATGGACAATTCATCACGGTGATTCCACATGTTGATAGCACTAGAATGGCACTGGTCTCTGGATTCAGGCCATCCATCTTCTATATATGTCTTCAGCTGTTGCATGCTGCTGTCATCTTGAGTGGCACGTCTCAATTCCTTTGTCTTCTCATCGCTGATAGGCATGTTCTTTATTACTGAATGGATCATCAGCAGGTCTTCTTTTTGTGCGGCATCATCCGCTTCAGCTTGCAGAAATTTTCTGGACAGCATGTCTGCTACGGGAATGTCCTTGCCGGGAACATGGGTAATATTGAGACCATAATTTTGGAGTTGTAGAAACATTCGTTGTAGCCTTGGTGGTGCACTGGCAAAGGGTTTCCGTGCTATGATTTCAAGTGGCTTGTGGTCAGACTGGACGTCAATTTTATGGCCATACAGGAACTGGTGAAAACGCTTGCATCCAAATTCAATGGCATACAGCTCTTTTTCAATCTGTGCGTAGTTTTGCTCATTTGTAGTGAGAGATTTTGAGGCAAAAGCAACTGGTCTGCCCTCTTGCATAAGGACTGCTCCTATTACATATTTGCTGGCATCCACTTGTAGTGTGATTGATTTTGCGGGGTCAAAAAAGGCAAGAACTGGTTGGCTGATGATTGCCTCTTTAGTCTTGTCAAGAGCCTTCTGTTGAGCTAAGTCCCATATAAACTCAGTGTCTTCTTTGAAAAGGTCTCGCATGGGCTTGGTGATCTCAGACAGATTAGGGGCAAATTTGGCAAGATAGTTGACTGTGCCAAGCAGGGTCTGCAGCTCTATTTTGTTGATGGGTGGAGGCATGCCTTTGATTGCTTTCATCTTCAATGGATCAGGCTTCAACCCATTAGCTGAAATTATGTGCCCAAAATACTTCAGCTCCGTGGATCCAACTTCCAGCTTTTCTGGATTTAGTCACAGATTCTTGTTGCCTGCACGATGGAATGCAGCGCGAAGGTTTTTATCATGCTCCTCTCGAGTCTTTCCTGTGATAAGAATGTCGTCGATAAGTGGAACGACGCCTGGCAAATCTTCGAAGATTTCATCCATTTTGCGCTGAAATTCGTCCTAGGGTGCAAATGATTCCAAATGGGAGCCTCTGAAATTTGTATCTCCCAAATGGAGTATTGAAGGTGGTAAGGAATGAAGAATCATTTTGTAGTTTCTTCTGCCAGTATCCGGAGCTTGCGTCTAATTTGCTGAAAAATTTTGCTCCTGCCAGCCTTGATGTGACATCCTCAAGTGTTTGTACGGGATAGTGCGGTCGTTTGATGCGTTGTTGAGGTCCCTCGGATCGAGGCAGATCCTCAGTTTGCCATTTGGTTTTTCAACAACTACCAACGAATTTACCCAGTCAGTTGGCTGGCTGACTCTTTCAATTACTCCCATGGCCTCCATTCGAACAAGCTCTTCTTTCAGACAATCTCTGATGGCATGTGGTACACGGCGTGCAGGGTGAACCACTGGTGTTGCCTCTGGTTTGAGGTGCAGAGTTACTTCTCCTTCCAGTTCTCCAAGTCCAGAGAATAGTTTCCTATACTCATTCAGGACGCTGGTTTTTGTTAATGGAGACATTGGGTTAGAGACAGAGAGAATCAATTTTACTATGTTGAGTTGGGTGCAAGCTTGTATTCCAGGGATGGGTTGAGAGCTTGAAAATAGTGTTAACGTTCTAGCTATATGAAAAATCCCGCTGTATTCTTGTCCCTTGTAGTTGATATCTAAGGTGATGTGGCCTGCCAGGTCCAGTGGTTTACCTGTATATCCAATGAGCTTGTGCTTAGAAGGTTGCAAGGGAGGAGACTGTGACATTTTTTTATAAACACCCAAGGGAATGACGTTGGCCTGTGCTCCAGTGTCAATTTTGAATCTTATGATGTCACCGGTACTAGTCCCGATGTCAGCGTAGGCAGCATTGGGTTGATCTTTGCCACCGGTAATGGCTGCAATGAAGACAGTTTCATCCTCCTCATTTTTATCTTCTTCCTCCATGGTGTGGATGGCTTTCTTTGGGTTGTATTGCTGTCGTTTTGCAAGACAAACGGATGCCCAGTGATTTGGTTTTTGACAGAAGTGACATTTTTGTCCAAAGGCGGGACATTCTCGTCGGCCATGCCTTCCTCCACAGTTTCTACATTCTTTGATTTGAGTCTGTTGGTCTGCTCTGGATGAGTACCGGTACTTAGTCCTGGTGATATCATTTTTGTAGTCTTTGCCCTGAGCCTGTTTGTCTGCTCTTGGTGGATATTTGGTTCTAATGGTATCGATATCTGATGCCGGCGAACCGGCCATGGATGCCAGGTGCTGTTTTGTCGTCTCATGAGTGACTGCTATGTCTATGGCCGATTCCATGGTCAATTTATCTCCTTCATTGAGAAGCTTTTCTCTTACATCAGCAGACAGAATGCCAGCGACGATCCTGTCTCTGACCATTTCGTCAGCCATGTCGGGGCCATAGCCACAGTCTTTCACCATGTTTCTTAGATCTGTGGCGAAAATTTCAAATGTTTCACCCATTTTTTTATTTCCTTTCATGGAATCTATATCGTTAAACACTTTATTCGCTTTGGGTGTAGTGTGTTCTTTAAACTTTCGGAGGATTACTGATGGGTACCTTTGATCTTCTTCAGTTAACCCCCTTGCATTAAAGATCTCTCTTCCCCTCAGGCCGACCCAAATGAGGAGGTAGGCTGCCTGTTCCTCCTTACTGGCATGTTTGAAAGGGCCTAGGAACATTAACCTTGAATGTTGACTGAGGTTCTTCCATTCCTCGTTGAGGTTCTTTGATTCCCAGTTCATTGATGGGTTATTCTGCGGAGCAGCCATTGTCAACAGTGAAAATTATATCTGTAGATCGTGAATCTCTAGATCTGAAGAAGAATTTAGTAGATCAAGAATCTAGCTTTGTGGTGATGGTGATGTGATGGAAGAACGGTAGATCTAGATGAATGGTGCTTCTCCTTATAGGTCTACGTGCTTGTCATCCCACTTCTGACACCATGTAAGATTTGTGGGATTAGGAAATATAAAGCATACACAGGAACTCAGGATTTCTAATAACCAAGACATATTTATTGATAATCAAGGCTTCCTATATAGATTCTATTTTTGGATGCCTAGTTGATAATGAATCTCAATCAATGTGGAAATAAACATCCATCTTTTTCCGTGTGTCAAGGACGGCCATCCCAATCTACTTTTCACCCAAGAATCACACCGATTGTTTCCCTTAGGCCATAGATCAATAGAGATATGTTACATCCCCCACTATGAAGATTCAAAATTACTAACAAAAGTTTGTCTCAGATGCAAACGAAATTCTCTATACTATCTATACTAAACATTTTTAAAATAAATTTTAGATCGAAAATGAGGAGGATTTTGCTTCTTTCCAAAAGCGCCCAATAGTTCTAAACAACCAAATGGGCAAAGAGGAAGTAATCGACGACTTAAATTGGTCAGCAACACGGCCTTTGGTGAAGATGAACATCCCGGAGAATTACTCAAGCAGGGATTAGTGATAGAGACCCTGACATAAATATTATATCTAACATTTGCACGGTATATGAAAATGCATCAATGGAAGCTTAATTAAAACATTAAAACGTTACTAAAACATGGGAAAGATAAAGGTCTTGTTGCCAAACCAAAGACCAATAACACGTTTCTGTAATAGTACTTAAAAAACTGTTTAGTGCTACTTCTAGTAAATATTATTTGTAGAGAATCAAAGTGGCTGTGAAAATTTCTTTGGACCGAAGTCAGAACTGCTTTGGTGGAGGTCGCGTAGCAGACGATCCCGTTTGATAAGTTTTACTGGCACAAGCTTCAACATATTTTGTAAAATACCGTTATATTTAATGAAAACTGTCAGCATAACATCCTTTTCTTACCCTCCAACACTAAACTTAATGTGAACATACAAAACTTAAAACCAGTCCTGGGTTCCAACAAAGGGGCAACTTGGGCTCCGTACTATTTATATCTACTTGGAACATGACTTACTTGACTTATTACCTTCCTACTCATCAGACTGGGACAGTTCGTCTGTTTCTCGGATATTCCAAACGAATGTCTTCCATTGGGCTCGGTCCTATGCAATTGATCTCATTATGGCTAGATCTTTAT
>JAOWAZ010163255.1:0-12583 GCA_028565935.1 Goniobranchus fidelis
CTCTCTCTCTCTCTCTCTCTCTCTCTCTCTCTCTCTCTCTCTCTCTCTCTCTCTCTCTCCCAAGCTAGATGGTACCAATCATTGGCGTATGTATCCGGAAAGTAAAGTGTTCCACTCAAAACGGAGGGTCTTTGGTTTGAATCTTTAGTCCCACGACGTGTTCATGTTAAAGGTTTTATACCACGATTTTCTTCACTCCACTCAGTCATGATCAGATCAGTACATGTATCATGGTGTTGGACATCGAATGATCTTGTCAGGCGATCTTCGAACCTTATCTTTATCTCTTCTGTTCTTATCTTATAAAAGTACGATGTGTAGAATAATAATACCGCTGTTATCAAATCCCACCTAGAATGTCACGCTTGTGTGCACACACAAGACCTCATGGGGAGCTTCATTCAATCTAGATCTACAATGATTTAACACGTCATCAATTAAAGAGACTTACTAACTAAGTCAACCAAAACCAAAACACTCCACCGCCCCCTTTGACTTTACCTAACCGTCTTGTTCAGATAGCAACAGAATCCATTTGTGTATAGCATTTATTCAACATGCCACATCGTCTGGTCTTGGCGTTGAAGGAGGGTGCAAAACATATTGGTGTTTCGTCTTTCGTTTTCGAATACTCTTATCAAGAAGGGTTTGACGGTATTATATCATATTCGGCTTTTTTAAAAAGTTTTGGTTTGTGTTCAATATTCCTGCTTGGAAGATTTTGTTTACAAGCTGATTTAACGCCAGTGTCAAGAATTGTGATGAAAATAATAATTATAATTATATAGAAAACTAGATTTCCAATGATGATGGGTTTTTTTTAAGGAAAGAATCCGGAAATGTTAGACAGTTTGTAGACCTAGGTGTATAATCCGCGAGAATGCACCGTGTGGATATACGGAGGAAGAAGAATAAGAATGTTGCGGTGTAATTCCAGACTCTGTGATTGATTTTTTTTTCCTGTCTTCTCCTTCTTCGTTTTATTTCTCGGTGTGCTTTTTTATGTTTTAGTCTGATTTTGTATTATGTAGAAATGAATTTGAATTCAACGATGGAATTTCTGCCTCGGCTCCGTGAACGTTACTTTCATTCAGTAGGCTTCACGTTTTCATTACAGTTTTTGAAAAATGAGGAGAAAAATTAAATGCAGAAGGCTTATTGCAGACAGACGTTTATCATCTTACTCATGACCACCAGAGACTGTCAGAATGATGGTGATAAAAGATTCTTCATGAATGAGAGGCCGACGAAAACATTATAATAATACGGTTGACTTATGTCACCGATACAAACGGGAATCGAACACGTTTCAATTCAGTGTTCTGGCTGTTGGATGGTGTAAATATGTGCCTTCCCATGGAAAAGAAGGAAGATTCGACTACGGCGTCTGCCGAATTGCAGAAGGATATCGATCTGTTCAAAGAGCAATATCGCCAATCTTTGGGCATCGACACTTCAAAACAATCACCATCGTCGCCTGCGATACAAGGGAGCGTCAATGCGATTAGGTGCCTTCGACGTGATGATCTCAATACCATCCTGTCTCAAAAGCACGGTTATCGACAGCCTCCTTCACAAGGTTCACGAGAAAGTCTGGAAGATGAAATCATCTCCTCTTCGTCAACCACGGGGCACGATTCCGACATTTCGATATTGTCTGCTTCGAGCGTCGACGAAGAGAAGGCGTCGTCAGAGAGCAGCGGTCGAGAGAAATTCCGCGTCTTTTCGTGGCTGAATGACAATAAACAGGGAATGATTTCCGAATCTGGGAGTCCAAGTGCCATATATCACAATGTTATTTTCTCATCTCAAGATCCTCATCCTCATCCTCATCCTCATCCGTGGTCATCGTCTTCATCACCAATGTCTCTCTCTTCGTCGTCATCGCCACTTCTACAATTACGCTATTCGTCCTTTCTCCTATCACAACACACGCACGCTAATTCGCCCCTTTCCCACGAAGGCTACCAAGGAGCCCTCTCCACTACTTCTTCATCTTCACCTGTCGACAGCCCCGAGATCACCAGGAAGGGGAGCTCAGATTATACGTTTCCGGCGCTTAGAAAGACTACAGGCTTTAAAACAGTTCAATCTGACATCCATTCATCGCATATGGATGAGGAAAGGGCGCCCTCTCGATGCCGTTTGTTAAGCAAAAAAGAAGAAAAACTGAGGGCTGTCCCAAATCCTCCAGCATCTTCCATATCATCAGCAAACAAATCTCGGGTGAAAGGTTTGCTTATGCTTGCTCGAAGCTTTGATGATAACGGAAATGTGTCACGGATTGATCAGGGACCAGAATTGGGAGAAGCAGCGCAGGCTGCCGATGATTTTATTCCCGACGCCAATCGACGGAGCAGCGATGTTGAAACTTTATCAGAAAATGCAGCATATCTGACGGAAAATTCTAGCGGTAGCCATTGCCTCGGTCAAAGGTTTGAAAACGAGGCAGACAATGAGGAGGAAGGTGAAGCTGCGAGTACCACAACAGTTCTTCCAATAATCTCAGTCAAATCGAGGCTGAAGCTCCTTTCTGAGAGCGTGAGCCATCCAATTCAGAAAGTTTACACTGAAAAGGAAAAGGCCTTTATTTTAGAGTCAAAACAGAAAACGTCGAAAGAAGTCTTTCTTCAGCCAAGAGAGCCACCGCCAAAGGCAAAATCAAAACCAAAATGTCCCCCAGCTGTTCCCCCTAAGCCAAAAAGATCTCGTGCCATGCCACTCACAAGTTGTCGCGTCGACGACGGAGCAGACGTGAAAAGAAAGGACGATCTTTCTGGTATGTCCTCGCAAACAGTAGACTCTCATAAGCCCGAAAGTCTCTCACAGGACGAAAATCGTATTTCTTTCGGTGAAGCCTCCCTGAACGCTGAAGGTCAAAACGACATCGAAAAATCTACTCGTTTTGAGCACGGTCCAGATGATACAGAAAAGGAAAAAAGGTTGCGTGAGTCCAGTCCTTTTTCATTATCATTACATAAAGAGGAAATGGTTTTGTCTCCATTATCATCAGCCCAAGATGATAATAATATGTCTCCTTTTAATCGAATCGAAACACATAAAACGCAGAAAAGTCTTGATTTGTCCAAACGCGCTCAAAGTTTGGATGACAGCAACTTCGACATGAGTGATAAAGCAACAATAGCACACGTTTCTGAGGATAAAGTACGACGAGTTAGCGATACAGGATGTGCTTCTGAGCCACCATATGTCGTGGCTTTAGGGGTGAAAGAAAAGCGCGTCTTGTCTCGTACGCAGAGTTTAGATACAAAAAGTGGTGTGGAAGAAAACAAAAATCCATCGTTTCCTTCCCTGGGGTCAGTCAAGTCCAAGTTGTCCCTTCTCACGAGCAATACCGGACACGCGATTCAAAAAGTGTACACAGACAAAGAGAAAGCCTTTATATCAGAAACGAAAGTCAAAACGGCAAAAGATATTTTCCAAGGAAATAGACAAACGCATTCTGAATCCCAGCGGAAAGAGTGTCGCAATCCTCATTCTAGACAAAGAGATAAGATATTTTCAATGATAAACAAATTTGAAACTTTTCAAAAAGGAAAAGCTTCAGCTGTCAGAAAATCAAACACTGTTCAAAAACCTGTGATCAAAAGAAAAAATAATGTTTTACAAACCGATAAAGTTGACACTAAAGCTTCTGTGAAAGATAAGACGGTGGAACCTCCTGTAAGTTCGTGTGATCCTGTTGTTGATAATTCATTAAGTCAAGTATCGAACTCTGCTTCATCGAGGAACATTAACCCTCTTTCCAAAACTGTTTTGTCCCCGAACGTTGACACAACAGGATGTTTAAATTCTCAGAATATTGGTGATGACTTTAGCATCCCCTCAGACAACCAGGTTGCCATTTGTGAAAGCGAAATAACGTGTATGTCACTGCCACCAAAACCGTGTGCAAGGCAAAGCGATTTAGGTCAGGATAGAGACGCTGAAGACTTTGTCAGACCTGAAAACGAAATAAAAGCAGACTTAACGGCCGAAATGCCATATTTCACTCAAGATGCCGATAAACTTACCTATTTTCTGTCTTGGAATCAGAAAATGCCAACCGACAATAATCGTGATATCCCAGAGAGAGTAGGGCAAGGCACGAAGGATATTGTTGCCCCTCTGGATGCGGATACACGTGCCGCCCTCCATAAACCAGAATTTTACCAGGTAATAAATATTGTAAAAGATGACCCGTGCTATGAGCCACGGATGAATATAAAGGTCAAGGAGAGCGATAACGTCGGTGATGATAATCGTGGCTTGGGACACGAAATTGAGAAGAAATCGGAGGAGAATGAAGAAGAAAGACAGTCACATTTACGTGAGGAAGAAGAAGAGGCAACTGAAAGCACAGATGATAGAAAAAAAGTGAAAAGAGGCTGTCAGTCTACGAAAGTTGAACGCGTGCTAACGGAGGCGAAAGAAGCTCAAGTTGGTAAGAAAAATGAAGAATGTACTGAGATTAGACCGGCAGCTGGCCGTGGAAACGGGAAAGAATTCTCAGAGATAAAAGAAACAGTGGGGAGCGAGGCCTTTGAAACCATTAGAATGATAAGAGCGACGGAAGAAAGTAAGACCGGCGAAGAAATGCTGCAGGAAAAAAGAGAGAATAATATAAACCACGAGGAGCGTGTGAAAGAAGTTTCCGAGATAAAAGTCAGGGAACAGGAACTTGGTGAACTAAGAGAAACAAACAAGATTGATTTATATGAAGTGAGATGTAAAGGCGAGAAAGAGAAAGAAAATCATGAAGAAAAGGATCTCCAGGATATGAGAACAACAACAGATGATACCGAGTTTCAGGGATGCCACGAAACCTTTTCCGTGACAGAGAATATAGAACAGAATGAAAAATTGGAAGAGTTTGTGCACTTCGAATCTAACTCTAGATCTCAACTTCTTTTTACTGAAAGTAGAAGACGAGAGAGTAGTAAGGAATCTTGGGTAATAAGAGATGTGGAAGAAGAATCAGGGGGCGCTGAAGGCAAAGGCTCAAAACATTTATTGAGTGATAAAGGAGACGCGCCTTATAACATCTCGCTTGTGCCGTCTGCCACAAATCGGGAATCCCTGGAGCGAGTGGTTGTACAAGACGTGACGTCATCAGATTATGGCATTAACGTGTCAGATGACGTGGAGTCATCTAAATTCGATGATGAAAGTAAGGGCAACGATAAAGATCAAGATGGCGTGAAAGTACTTCCTGTCTCAAACGAACCAACCTTGCCAGGTATAGGTACTCACAAGTTTGTGTCAGACTTTAACCTGATTTGCCTGATAAGCGATGGAAACGGTGAAGAGCTGGATGGTGGCGAGATAAAATCGACGGGAGGTATGTCAAAACTTACAACAACAACCAAAACATCTTCATCTTCCGAATGCACACCGCTTTTGCCTGTCGACAGACCAGAGAAGGAGGGGAGAATGTTAGACAGGTCTCAGAATGATAAGATGGCCGATAAGTACGATGGAATGGCGGGGGTTGTCGGTCCTCTTGGTATGATTCCAACTCTAACGTCTGGCAACCTTCCGTCCGGTGAAAATGACTCTATATTATCTGATGCCATTTTGAGACATTCGCCCTTTCATAGGGAAATGGGTGAACGCAAGGAGGAAAATAATGCGAGGACGGATGTGTATGAGTCTTGTTGTCCAGTTTCTGAAATGCAGGATTTTCATGGGGCAGTGGAAAATGGCTGTGTACGCTCAGAACACTCAGCGAAGGCGGATGTTAAAGTTGTGCAAGAAACAATATCTTGTGCCCTTTGCAGGACTTCCTCTCTTCGTGGAAAGGTTATAGGAACTGACAAGGAAGAGAAAGTGGAAGAGATGGGAGCGAAAATGAATAATACGCATACTCTTGACCTTTCATCGTCATGTCAAGTGTTTGTAGAAGAAGACGACAACGAAGAGGAAACGAGAGAGGAAGTGAACAGGGACGCTTATGATAATAATATGATGGATACCGTTGTATTAGAATTCAGTGACCCTGAGAATGTAACGAATTCGTATCAAAAACTAACTGACCTTCTTATAGCAGAGAATGATGATGATGGCGGTGATGATGTGATATCTTATCTGCAGCCTGAAAAAGCGTATATTTCAACGAATAGGCTCTCTTCTGCTTACGCAGAAATGGAAGAATATAACGACGAGGAAAACAAAGAACAGAAAGAGGTGGACGCTTCATGCAAACTGTACGTATTACAACCCTCAGACCCCATTGATGTCCCTTATTCCGTCCCAAATGAAATTGACCAATTGCCATTGAAGTGTGACGTCGAACATGCCGTTATGACGCCACGTGCAATGACACGGGAACTCCCTGATGAGCATGCGGTTTTGAAAAACACACCAACTCCGGAAAATTGGCAATCACGGCACGATCAGAAGAGTAAAAGAGGTACTGAGACAACGTTGGCAGAGGACGAAAATCAGATTGCAGGTGATAACGATGAAACTAGTGACCTCGATATCATCAAACCGCTTACGTCATCAACCCATATAACCGCGAAAGAAGATTTCGGTCACTGGTTTTGCGGACAAGAAAGCAATGCTGATCTCATCTTACGGGACAGTACCATGTCCGACCGTCAAGCAGTCGAAGAAGCAAAACCCCTTTACCACAATATTTCACCACCACCACAGCTTTCCCCGCCACAATCACCATTATTTTTCAAAGGATCAGACCCTTCAATCAATGCACGCACGATTTGGAGCAAAAGTACCCTGGCCCAATCGACTGTGAAGTCAAGAGGCCCCGAAGAAGCGCGGAGATACGTCATGCATGAAAACCCCGTGAACTTTACCCACAGGGACAGCATCGGGGATAACCTTGTAAGAAGATCCGATGACCGGCGGACATCCGGGTCATTTGACGTAATGGTAGCTTGCGAGGAGACGGGGGAGGGTGTGGAGAAGGACGACCCAACTGGAGTCATACATGTGGCGCTTCGAGTCGACGGCGTTGCGAGGAAAGGTAGAGGGGAGAGCCGCAGAGCTCCTGTCGGGCGTTGTTTTTTCAAAGACGATGATTGCTGTAACAGTGACGACATCGGCGCTGTCGAGCGCGACGGAAACGAGACAACAGGTAAGGAGATAATAACGACGGTAGCAGACGAGATCGCGAAGAAATCTCAACGCGCTGTGAAGGATAACCGCGAACTGTTACGGTCACAGTTGGTTGAAGTTGTTGACTCTTTTCTCAACAAAGATTTCGAATTACATTCAAAGGAGAGGGAGGAGGATTCTCTCGTAATAAAAGAAAGGGCCGATTTTGTGAATGAAATTGTTCCTCTTTCAGACGAAGAAAAGGGGCAGGAATCTTTGAACCCTGAAGTATTTGAAAACATCGGTGTGAAAAATGTTCCATTTGTTGATAAACGTAATGAGGGCGGGCAAGAAAGTCAACTTGTTCAGATCGACAGTGAATTTCATGGCGTCCGTCCGGATTATGGTATCATCGGACCACCTGGTTCTTTAAATAGCAGTGATTTTACCACTGATGCCTCTTGGAAGCAGGACGCCCCTTCATCAGAATTTCGTTACGAGAAGGCTGCGTCTGATGATATTGATTTCACATTGGATCACTTAGGGCTTGATCTCATCGATCCTTTAGAAACTGTTGGAGATGATGTTTCAAGTAATATTTCTAGAACTCGTGAGAACCCAAGTAGTGACCTGTCTCCTATCTTCTTTTCGAATACCGGTGTTTTCGTCTCAAACGATGTCATTCCAAATCCATGTGACAGTGAAATCAGTGTCATTTCCGAGAATGATGACAAAACTCCGCCCACTCATGAAGAGGGATCTCCAAGTCGATGTGGGGAAATAGACAGTAATAAATCGGATATTTCGGATTCCTTCCACTCCGGGTTTTCCGAAAGCTTGGATTCTTTCCATTCAGCCGAAAGCGAGACGAATCCAAGTCCTTTTGACACTCGCTGGGATTTGATGTCTCATAACTATTACGACATAGCCGGAAGTTCTGCCATAGAAGACGGCACCGAAGGCACGGAATTTTTGTTAGATGCCAACGGCAATGTGAGACCCTTTTCGAATTTGTCTCTCGGAAACGAAGGGTGTGGCACTGACGATCGGAGCAGTCCTTTGGGTATCGATTCTATTGATAATTGGATCGCCGAAGGAAAAATATTCACCAGGTCATCGGTATCGCTGGGTCTCGAAAGCCAAGTGTCTTATTATAAGAGAGATATCTTGCAGACGGTGAGAACAGACCAGGAAGACAGTGTTGATGAAGTTAATTCAGAGCTATTCACAACCAGTACGCCAATCGCCAAAAGCTCCACCGATGGCACAGGTGGGGATAACTTCAATTTCAATTATTTTCCCATCAGCCCCTTGGAAACCGACACTTTGAAGCACATTACAGAACAGACGATAAGCGAATGTGATAGCGACGACAGAGTAATCAATTTAAAGTCAAGAGAAGGGATATCAGGAGAAAGAGAAATGAAAGAGAAAAAAGCTGAAGCCATTTTCATAGAATTCGAGAAAACTGGTGATCAAACATCGCTATCAGGCGACGTGAATCAGCCGAACAGGTGTGTTACAAGGATGTGTTCGATGGGAAGCGATGGAGAGAAGGAGGGAGATGAAGAGGAAACGGTGGAAATGAAAATCGAACCACCTAATCCCGCAAACGGCAATCAAATAGACGCCCTCTTCATACCTCAACATTTAAAGGCCGATAACTCTGATGGCGAGGGCAAAACGCTACGCTCCGTTGCAGGAGAAGTCTTGAAAGGGGACGGCATTTTAAATACTCATGGGATCAATAATAATATATCACAAGGTTTTTATCAAGGAAATCACCCGAGTGACGGTAAAACTCAACGAGGTGATAAAGAGGAGGAGATAATGGAAACAGAATATAAAATGTATAAAGGGAATTCTTTACGAAACGATACGACTGGCTATAAACAGGAAACTGATATAGATGTTAGTAAACAGCCGACACGTTTGGCGTTGAAAAGGCAAAATCAAGTACACAGTGAGATACTGAAAGAAAGTTTATCCCTTGAAGGAAATGCGCGCTTGGCTGACTCGCCAAGAGCTAAATCTGAAGACAGGCTTTGCCACAGTTCATCGGAGAAAGATCTGCTTTCAAATCAAGAGGATGGTGACTGTTATGAAAGAATGTCATCCCATTCGGATGAGTATTCCGACCGATGTAGTTCCAGGAACCGTGTTGGTATTACCCGTGTGTTCGTCATTCCAAATAGTAGAACAACTCTAATGTCCTTTGATCTTAAAAATGGCGCCGATCTCGAAGTTAGGAATGAAGTGAATAAGGAAACAGCTTACGAGGATGGGAGCGAGGTCTTTGAACCTTCCCACAATCCCATACCCTATTTTGGAAGTGACAACGCGATCGGAAGTAAACCGACAGGTCAATATGAAGGCTTTGAGATTGTGTACGCCACGTCCGGAATTCCGGTAAAATTCGGAGATCCTCTCAGCCCGAGCAACCTCGAGAATGTCAACTCTGCGTCGCAACCGGAATTAAGAAGGTATGTCAGTAGTACCGGAAGTTCTGACAGGTATGGAGACAACACGGACATTTCAATGGATGACGACGAGTTTGTGAATGGCGGCAGTAACAGAAGGTATGAAGTTAAAGAGGAGCAGACAGAGAGATCTAGAAGTGTCGATTCCCTGTGGCACGCCAGCGAAGTCTCGGGAGTTATGAGAGGTGCTACCGATGATTCCCGTAGCAGTAATATTACCATTGTGACGAAGGGTCTCTACGACCTGAAAACTTTTTCATCGGTGCTGGCAGAGCAGAAGGACGTGCTTTTACCCGAACATTTGAACTATTTGGAACGTAAAGTGGCCGAAGATATTAAATGCCTCAGGGGGGATTCGAGCAGTTTTGATTCGGGTACTTTTGACTCGAGTAGCTTCGATAGAGACATTGATAACGGCTGGGAATGGGACGCGTTTCCTTTAGAAGACGTTCATTTTACTCAGTGTTTGGAGGACGACGAAGAGCAGGAGGAGGCCGGTGACGATGAGGTCCGAATGGGTATTCAGATCAGTAACATTCCAAAGTATGAAACGTCTGTGGGGAAAGCTAACCATAGGCAGTCTATGGAAAAGGAAGATGCTACATTAAAAGTGGAAGTGAGCGGTGATACTGCACGGATCATACAACCTGAGTGTTGTGACACAGGTGTTGGGCTGAGTGGAGATGACGTTCGAATAGTATGCGCCCTACAAGACGCAGGCGACGAAGACGAGGACCGAAAGAGAGTTGGAGTAACAGAAGCAGAAGTGCAACGACTTACAGAAAATAGGAATGACGAGGAAGATAATCAAGAGGAAGAGAAGGAGATGGAAGAAAAAGAACAAGAGCAAGTTGAAGATGAAGAAAAAGAACAAACGCATGTAGAATACGACGAACTGTCTGAAAGCAACGTGGAAGACACTGTAGATAAATTAGGATATAAAGGCGATGAGCCCTGCTTGCATTTTCTCTACCCAATGTTGGAATCCCGTACCGGTAAGTCTTTCCATTCGGAAACGGAACTTGAGAATTTGGGACTGAAAACTGAGGAAGGTAAAACCGAAGAGAAACTGAATGAGGAGGAAAGTTCAATTGTGAATAGTTGTGGAGAATTCGATGGAAACACGTATGAGAAGAAATATTCGGAAGAGGAAGGGGAGTGGATACGAAGCAGAGAAGGTGTACTAGTCAAGGAAGGAGAAATTGAAGAAGATGAAATTCACGCCGAAGAGATAGAGTTAGATATGACATCATGTCTAAATTCGGAAGGCATTGGCGTGGATGCTGATATAGATGAATTTACTGTTTCTCTCACAAAACGTGTCCTTTTCAGCTCTGATGAGAATCTCATGGAGGAGCGAGAAGACGAGGGGGACGACTTTTGGTGTCAGAGACAATATCCTGACCTTACGAAATCTGTCGTGGATATCCCTACTGCTTTGAAACTGGAAGAAGAAAAGCAAAGACTGAGAGAAAAAGAAATGAGGGAAGAAATGACTTTAAAAGAAGAAGACGAAGAAGGAATAGAAGAGAAAGAAGAAGTAATAAAGCATGGCCTACACCCGCCATCGATGCAGGCGTCTGATAGAGATGATCTTATCGGAATTGTGCAATTTGAAGAGGTTTCTTCAAGCTCGGAAAAAGCCTCTCTCGAAAGCTCGGAGAAGGGCACTTTACCCGAAGACGGCGTATTGTGTACTGAGATAGAGGTGAGACAAATCAAGGAGGCCGCATTGGGGGAAACGGCGAAACTGTCCTCCGACATGTTTGAAGAGGCGAATGAACTGGAGGCCTTCGAAGAGGCGGAGAGGCTCATTTCCCTGGAGGTTCATACATTGGCTACAACTTCCACCACTGCCACTTACAACAACGCCGTCGCCGCCACCACGAACATTATCAACAACAACAGCAACAACGCTAACCCCCCTGATTTCAGCTGTTTTGACCGGCCGTTCAAAAGGGCTGCCGAATATGATGGCGACATTGATAAAGATGAACTTGACAACGATGGTGAGGATGATAATGATGATGGTGTACAAGGAGGAGAAAGAGACGATAACGACGATGAAGGAGTTAAGAACGAATACTATGAAGTAGAATATTACGATAACTACGAAGTAGGTACAGACACATTTGAAGAAAGCAAATACGTCATCGACCAAGGGATACTGCGCTCTAGACATGATTCGCTGCTTTCGGATTTAGAACTGTATTCGATCGAAGAGGAGGATGAAGAGGAGGAAGATGAAGAGCATAATGAGGACGGAGGCGACGAAGATGAGGAAGAATTTCAGGACTTGGACCAGCCGGACGAAATGCGCGGCGTACCGGAGACCATCGATACCGGAAACGAGGATGTAATACGGAATCCGTGCTATTCCCACCTCATTGACACTTCCGGTTATTTTCACGAAGGCAAAAAGATGGTCACGTGGGCGGATAAAAGAATGGAGGAATTCCTACTATCCGGTAATATGGCGGCCAGTGGTTTTATTCCGCCTGAATCCGCACCAGTTGTAACTAGAAGGAAAGGCAGAGATCTTGTCGAAAACGATGGTATCGATGCCGATGGTGGTGAAAGTATCGGAATGGACGACGACTACAAACGCCGATCTTTGTCCATGGACAAAGACTCGCTAGACGAGTTTGACGACGATACTATTGACGACACCAAGCCCACATCACGAGACGATATCGACTTCCTTCTCGTTTCCTCTGGTGAGTCTTTGGTGTCAAAGGCGGAGGACGTTGTTTATACTTCTAGATCATTTTAGAAATATTTGGTAATTTCATTTGCTTCTTCCATAGCAATGTATGCCTGGCGAATGCGACATAAACATCCAAATGCGACTTTTATTTTAGGACTAGAGAAGACTTTGATTCTCTAAATTAATGATGAATAATCTACATTTGTATCAATTATGTGTGTCTATCTGACGTTCGCCTGTCCGTTCTCTCTGTTTCTTCTTTTTCTTCTTCTTCTTCTTCTTCTTCTTCTTCTTCTTCTTCTTCTTCTTCTTCTTCTTCTTGTTCTTCTTCTTCTTC
>JAOWAZ010164366.1:0-12556 GCA_028565935.1 Goniobranchus fidelis
GCGACAAACGCAGATGTATGTGTGTTGTTTCGCGTCCTAAAGGATTTTCTATTCTATTGGCATCTACTAGGTTTGTTTTTGTCTTGGGTTTATTCTGTTTGCTATATTGTGCATTGTTGTATTTTGTGCTTAGTCAGAGGCCTCCAACACGCAGTTGAAGTCTTTTGCCAAAATGATGTTTCTGTTTTTAAAGTTTTGCGTGAGTATATATCCTGTAGTTGTTCATAAAAATTTCCTTGTTCGTGTCTATTACTATTACTGTTTGCGTATATGTTGACTAGTGAATAATATTAAGTTAGCTACTGTGAGTCTTCCGTTTAGGGCTGTATAAGATTGAGTAATTGTCCAAGTGTCCAATGTCTGTAGAATTGAAGTACCGTTGAAATGTTGTCCTGTGTTGTGGATAAATTTGTTTAAACCGAGTGCATGTGTTAAAGGTAGGCTATTTGCTTCATGTTGTGTTGTAGTGTTTGTTTCTTGCTATCTAGATGTACCGAATACTTTTGTACACCAAGGGCGGTAGAAAATCCTGGGTGGTTATAGCATGCACTGTTTGGGGCTTGATGGCCATTGTTAAATACATGTAGTTATGTTTTGAGAGATGATAAATTTTTTTTTGTCTGTAAATCATCTCTCCTTATATCCTTTAGATCATTATATGTTTATCATTTTTTATGTCTGCTTCCTCTTTAGCAACGTCTTTTCTTCCTCTGAAAGTCTTCTCTCCTACTTCTTTCTGTTACTTTAAACTAGTCGTTCGTTTCTCGTCTTGCTTTTTCCATGGGCGCTGAGATGACCTTTGCGGTCGAACTGAGCCCTAAAACTCCAAATACATGTAAGTAACTGAATTGTAAAATAATAAAGTCTATGCTTTCACAGTCTTGAGACCAATTTTGTTGTATTTATTGCTTAATAATTGAGTAATTGGTAAAGTGATTTTATTGAATTCAATGAACTTTCTGTAGTAATTCAATAAACCAAGTAACCTTTTTGTTGATGATTGTGAATGGAATTTGGAAGACTGTGGACGTATGGTTGTGTGGTGCGTGATCGTGAGTTGCGTCTTGTGGATATTCTCGTTGTTTTGTCTATAGTTTTAATACGCACAACAATGTCCCATTAGAAAATGTGTTTGTTTTTTGTTAATGTTTTGAGTGGACTGCAACAATTTCGGGACTTGAAGGTCACAAGGCTTGAAAGCCATTTCTTTTCTGTTTGAAGATTGATTCTTCACCTGTATTATAATTCAATATAATGTAAATTTGTTTAATCAACATTACAGGGTTTGTATTTCATTTTTAATTGTCGCTATTTTGGCGTGAACGTCACAGGGCGTTTGTCACATTGGTGCCGAAACCCGGGAATGGATGTGGCAGTCAAGCAAAGAGCAGTGGCTCGAAGCTGGGTAACTAGACTTACAAATAGGCTATCGGCTTCTCTTCATCGTGTTAACTCAGATTCAACTCTAGATCTAGAATTGGGATGTCGTGAGTTAGAGGACGTTCTAAGAGACTTGAATGTTAGACTATCTCGGTTGGATGAGGCACAGAGTAACGTCGAGCTACATGTGGATGAGGTAGATCTAGACAATGAAGTCGATGCTGCTGTAACGTTTTTAGATAAGATAAAACCCATCATGTTTGATGGGCAACGCACTCTCGAAAAACTAAGAGGAGACTCTACACCTAATGAAAATGGAGCTGAAAATGACGGAAAAAACAGTACACACTCATCTCCACACAGATCTGGAGGACATAGTGGTGGAGTGCATCTTCCCAAGATCAACCTTCCTTCTTTTGATGGTGACGTTCTCAAATGGCAGGAATTTTGGGATCAGTTTGTCGCTACCATTGACCTGTCTGACATACCACTTGTGTCAAAACTAACGTACCTTCGATCTCTTCTCAAGGATGAAGCTTTGGCCTCAGTAAAAGGTTTACCCATTACAGGTCAATCCTACCCAATTGCTTGTGACATCCTGGTCAAGCGTTATGGAAGAAAGGAGAGAATAATATTTACCCATCTACAACAATTGCTACAGATGGACCGAGTGACGTCAACGACCAGCACAACATTATGGAAGCTGCACGACGACCTGACAGCTCACATCAGAAGTTTGGAAACCCTTGGTGTTGGAGGCAGGGACTACGGGGTAGTTCTCACTCCCCTCATACTCAGTCGTATTCCCTTAGAATTACGTATGGAATGGGCGCGTGAGGGGGAAGGAAAAGAGGGTGACCTCGATTTTCTCATGACCTTTCTCTTTCAGGAGATTCAACGACGTGAACGGTCTCAAACCTTCACTCCTGATCATCGTATAATCTCTGCTGCTGTTAGTGAGAGGAGAAAACCTTCTGCTACGTCTCTTCACAGTTTCTCATCTGCGCAATCTTCGAAATTTACAGATTGCGTCTTCTGCAGGAGTCAACGGCATCAGAGTGAGAACTGTAATTTTTTTCATGGCCTTTCTTTGGAGGAAAGAAAGGCTAAGGTACGGAAAGCGGGTGTCTGTTTTACGTGTTTTGGGAGGTCCCACTTTTCTAGGCAGTGTACGGAACGTTGTTCGCAGTGTCAGGGTTTCCATCATCAACTGTTGTGTCATCAAAATGCCATTGAAGAAACTGAACAGAAGGATACGGTGACAACATCCTATGTGGGCGTGTCTTCTTCGAATAAATCGGAGATAACTCAACAATCTACCAGTTGTGTCATGCAAACTATTCCAGTCAAGATCAACGGAATTCTTACAAATGTGTTATTTGACAGTGGGTCAGATAGAAGTTATATTTCAAGATCCCTTGTGGATAAAATCAACCCAGAGTTAGTAACAACTGAATCTGTGGCGTATGCATGTTTTGGTAATTCTAAAGCTTTTGATAAGAAAATTAGAAATGTGTTTAAAATCCATTTGACATGTTTTGATGGAATGGAAGAGGCAATTGTTGTCACAGAAATTGCAAACATTTGTACTCCATTGTACCGCCCAAAGGTTCCCAAATATGCGTTGAAAGTTTTTAATAAGGTCTCATTTGTCAATGAATTCGATCGTGATGAAAATGTGAACATTGATCTCCTGATTGGCCTTGATTATTATTGGAAATTTGTCACTGGTAAGATGATCAGGCACAACAATCTTGTAGCTCAGGAAACTAAACTGGGATGGATGTTATCAGGGTCTTGGTTATGTGATAAAAATGGAGAATCCAGTAATATGAACAATGTCAATATTTCTCATCAATTTTTATGTTTCAATGATGTCGTTGAAAGGGACATTAGAATGATGTGGGACCTGGAATCAATTGGAATAGGTAAACAAGAAGCAAATGTATCTGATAATGAAGTTCTATGCTCCTTTAATGAAAGCGTAAAGTTCACTGGTGAGAGGTATAAGGTCTGTTTGCCATGGAAAGTTGATGCTAAGCATAAATTGATGGACAATAAGAGTCAGGCTCTTAAGAGATTGAATAACCTTGAAAGAAGGCTGTCTCACAACTCAAACTTAGAGGTTAGATACAATGAAGCTTTGAGTGAGCTGGAACTGAATGGTTTCATCAAGGAGGTTCCTGAGGGTGAATTAATTTCTTCTAACCCTACCTTTTATCTTCCTCACAGGCCAGTGGTTAGGGAGTAAAGTTTGACAACAAAAATCAGACCTGTCTTTGACGCGTCTGCCAAGGGTTACAATGGTGTTTCCCTTAACGACTGTATGGAAGTTGGCCCGAGTCTTTTACCTAATCTGATTGACATCTTGATTAGATTTAGAAGATGGCCTTTTGCGTTGACTTCTGATATTACCAAGGCGTTTTTGCAAATTGAAGTATGTAAGACTGATCAGGATGTTCACAGATTCTTGTGGAGGAAGGATGGAATTGTTAGGGTCATGCGCTTTGATCGGGTGCCCTTTGGCAATAAAAGTAGTCCATTTCTTCTTAATGCCACTATTAAACACCACCTTTCTGCACAATCTCCTTCTCAAGTGGTAGAGGAATTAAGTGAAAATCTGTATGTGGATGATTGGTTGTCTGGAGCTGACAGTGAGAGAGAATTGGGACAGATGATGAATGAGGCAAAACAAATTATGAATGAAGCTGGAATGCCTTTGACTAAATGGAGCTCTAACAGTAAACATATATCTGAAGCTTGCTCAAAGAATAGATTTCAAGGGTCCTGTGGATCCTGATTCTGAATATTCTAAAGTTCTTGGTCTTAAATGGTATACTTCACGAGACTGTTTCTCGTATGAAGGAATTGATATTCCACCTGGTTTGAAAATCACCAAGAGAGTGGTTTTGAGTTTTATTGCTCGCTTGTTTGACCCTTTGGGTTTGCTGACCCCCTTTTCTATACTAGCAAGGATAATATTTCAAAATCTATGGAAGATTGGATGTGATTGGGATGCGGGGATCCCAGCTGATCTTGAAGATCAGTTTTCTGTTTGGATAAAGGGTTTATCCTTGTTGCATTCTTGGGAGGTAAATCGATGCTTTGTGCGTTTATCCTGGAAACAAAGAAGAGCTTTGCAAATCCATGTCTTCTGTGATGCATCCGAAAAGGCATATGGTGCTTGCGTTTATTTGAAGGTTTCGGAGCAGGATGGATCCCAGACTATTTCCTTGGTAATTGCTAAAGGAAAGATTGCCCCTGTCAAAACCATATCTTTACCTCGCTTGGAACTTCTGGCTGCTTTAATTGGTGCAAGATTGCTAGCACAGGTCCGAGTGGCATTACGGCTACCCGAGAATACAGACTACTATTGTTGGTCTGATTCTGAAGTTGTCATTCACTGGATTAGAAGTGAATCTTGTAGATGGAAAACTTTCGTTGCAAACAGGGTTGCAGAAATCCAAAAATTGACTTATGCAGTCAACTGGCATCACTGCCCTGGTAAAGAAAACCCCGCTGATTTGCTTTCAAGAGGCATGTTTGCTGAGGATTTAATCTCATCTCGTCCTTGGTAAAATGGACCTGCATGGTTAAGGTGTAACATTTTGCCACCTGTTGAAAAGGCGGAATCGTACGATTCACAATATCATGGAATGTCTTCAGAGGCAGTGGAGCCTTCAGTTGGGGTTTCGCTTTTTTCTGCTCAAGAAAATACAGATAACTCTTTGTTGGGCCTTGAGAGGTTTAGTTCTTTCCCTAAGATTATCCGAGTGGTTGCATGGATCTTGCGGTTTGTCAACAATCTCAAATCTCGAACCCACAGGTTTCATGGTGAACTTTTATTCAATGAACTGTCAGTTGCCAAGGTGCAAGTGCTGAAACTGTATCAAAAGAAAACATTCCCAACGGAAATCGAGTGTTTACAGAATGGCAAAATAATTTCCAAACGATCTCCTATCTCGAAACTTAGTCCATTCCTTGATGAAAATGGATTACTTAGAATGCAAGGAAGGCTTCATTTCTCACAGCTGACTCTGGATGAGAAATTTCCTATCATCCTTCCCAAAGGTAACTTGGCCTCTTTGATTGTTCGTTTTCAACACAAATTAATGAAACATGCTGGTGTTTCCTTGATGATTTCTTCTTTAAGGAATACTTATTGGATAATTGGTGTCAGGAATCTAGCAAAGAAAGTTAAAAGAGAATGTGTGTCATGCCAACGACATGACAAAAGACTTGGTGAGCAAACTATCGCTCCTTTACCCAAACATCGGGTAACTAAATCACCACCTTTCACTATCACGGGGGTTGATTATGCAGGACCTCTTTTCTGTGCTGATCGTGGTAAGACGAAATTTTATGTTATTCTTTTCACTTGTGCTATTATCAGAGCGGTACACTTGGAGCTAGTGGCATCGTTGTCTGTGTTTGATTTCATGTGTGCTTTCCGAAGATTTGTTGCTAGAAGAGGATTACCAACTACTGTCTTTTCTGATAATGCCAAGACCTTTCAAGGTGCTCAGTGTCAGGTGTTGAAAGTTTTCGGAACCCTCAGTCCAGAATGGAAATTCATTGCCCCCAGATCTCCATGGTGGGGAGGCTGGTGGGAGCGTTTGGTCAGATCTGTGAAGTCTTCTTTGAGGAAGTCAGTCGGCTCGCTGTCGCTGACAGAAACAGAATTGGAAACTTGTCTGCATGAAGTTGAAGCATGTGTTAACTCAAGACCCTTGACTTTTGTTGGGGATGATGTCGATTCACAGAGTCCCTTAACCCCTTCTCATTTCCTCTTATGTCGAGCTTATGTGTGGGAACAACCTAATAAAAAATGTGTGAATGAAGAACATCCTATTTCGTCTCAGCAATTGCTCTCTTTGGAAATAGCTAAGAGTGCTCTTTTGGAGAAATTTTGGAATCTTTGGAGTAAGGATTATCTTCGTAATCTCCGCAACGTTTCTTCTAGCAAAACTGAAAACAGTTTCCGGATAGGTTCTGTTGTATTGATGAAGGTGGAAGGTTATCCTCGTCTTTCTTGGCCTCTTGGTATCATTCAGAAACTCTTTCCTGGTAACGATGGACTTGTTCGTGCAGTGGAGTTGCGGACATCTAAAGGAATTTTTCTGTCGTTCAATTCAGAATATTGTTCATTTAGAATTAGCTGATAATTCGTTTGCCACTAATTTGTGTGAAGAGCACGGTGACCAAAAGGTTGTTTAACTTGAGCTTTTCCGAAAGTTCTGCCCTTTCTATACTTGGGAACCATAGGCTTTGTCGTTGATTCAGAGGTCTAGTAAGGGAGGACAGATTAAACATCTGCAAAATTGGATTTATTAATTTGTAGTATTTATCCGCAATGGTTTAAATCGCTTTGTGTAATCATTTACATAGGTGCATGTAATGAGACTAGGAGTGTTCCTCATATGGCATCAGTTTTTCCTGTTTCGTTGATCATTGCATGCAATCATCTAGGTTTCGTTTAAATTCAAGAATTGTGAATGTTGTGAATTCGGAGTTTTCTTTTATTTAGACTTGAGGTTATATGGATTTGCCATATTGGGGAAGGGGAAAGAATGCTATTTAATTTATTTCACATACATGTCTTGATGGGAGACTGCATTTGTGTTTGGAGAGTAATGTTTGTTCGTTTGACAATTAGGAATTAGGATTTATTATATTATATATTGCTTTCATTCACAATCAAGATCGCACTTTGTATGTCGTGATACTCCATGGTGGGGAGTATGTTGATGATTGTGAATGGAATTTGGAAGACTGTGGACTTGTGGTTGTGTGGTGCGTGATCGTGAGTTGCGTCTTGTGGATATTCTCGTTGTTTTGTCTATAGTTTTAATACGCACCACAATGTCCCATTAGAAGACGGGTTTGTTTTTGTTAATGTTTTGAGTGGACAGGAACAATTTGGGGACTTGAAGGTCACAAGGCTTGAAAGCCATTTCTTTTCTGTTTGAAGATTGATTCTTCACCTGTATTATAATCCAATATAATGTAAATTTGTTTAATCAACATTACACGGTTTGTATTTCATTTTTAACTGTCCCTATTTTGGCGTGAAAGTCACAAGGTGTTTTTCACAAATAGCACTAATTTATTGAAAAGATAAAACTATAGACTAGACCTAGCTACTTCATCCTGGCAAAGTGTCTACCAGAAGACTTATCTTCCAAGGTAAATCTAGACCTAGATTTAAAACTCCAGCACCAATTTGCTGAATTGAATTTTAATCATATGGAAAGAGTCAAAGGAGACAGTGGTGGATGCAGTGAAAGCAATTCCATTCTGCCTGATGCCTTTTCTAGTCATAAGGTAGGAAAAAGTATACTTTAGAAATAAGAAGTAAAGGAGATGAGCCTGCACTCTCAGACATCAATATGAGGAAGCGCAAACAAAATGAAGGGAAGGCAATGAAGAAGAAAAAGCATCCTTTATGATGGTTGTTATCAATGATGAAGAGTAATCATTGCCTCAATACTTCCATCTTCCATTATAAGCTGCCTGAGGTACACAAAACTGTTATCCTGCTCTGCAGTGTTCTGATTTATTTTTATATTGATTTATAGAACTGTTGTGATGGAAATAACATATTGTTAGTTTTCTTCACATTCATCAAAGTCCGTATTTCTCATTCTCTTCCTTTACAACTGTCACTAGATGCTCATAAAGTGAATTTTAAAAAGTCTATAATATTAGGGTTTGTAGGTACAGGTGAAGACAATTCACGGGAAAACTGCCAGACATCAGGCAGCCACAGAGGATGTGAATCAATAATCCAACTAGCAAATCAATAAGCCCAAGTACATCAGATGAAAGTCTTTTTGGCTAGCATCAGTTTAATGATGAATAGACTCATTATAATTAAGGTGAAGTTGATTCATGGTATATTACACAGGATAATATGAAAATTCCAGGTCAAGGGAAGAGATATCA
This sequence comes from Goniobranchus fidelis, assembly GCA_028565935.1. Taxonomy (NCBI): domain Eukaryota; kingdom Metazoa; phylum Mollusca; class Gastropoda; order Nudibranchia; family Chromodorididae; genus Goniobranchus; species Goniobranchus fidelis. The sequence continues at coordinate 8,326 of JAOWAZ010164366.1, forward strand.
GTCCTTTTATGAATACTCAACATTGGATTTATAAGTTATAAGGAAAATTAGACTCTCAAAATACTTGATAAATTACAAATAAATATTCATCTTCAGCAGAATTTCAAGTCATGAAGGTTTTCGTTTATCTAGATGCAAGGTAGGACATTAAATGCTTTTGAAATAAGAAGGGTAGAAGGATGAGTCTGCACTGTCCGGCATCAATATGAAGAAGCGCAAGCAGAACAAAAAGGTGAGACAATGATGAAGAAACATGATGGTTATTACCAATGTTGAAGGGTGATATCCACCAAGAAGAGATTTCTGCAAAAGTGAAGTGGAAATGTTTCACTGGTTAATCTAAAGGTTGAGAACACATTTTAAAAATTTCTCAGCAGAAATTTCAACCTCTGCACTTCAACAGTGCCAAAGGCCAATCTGAGATGAAAGAAAATTCACACTTGTAAGTACATTTGGGCCAACGAAATATTAAGGGAAAACTATCACATGTGGCTTGGAAAAACTAAAGGAAAATATCATACATCACAACTGGAATAAAGCACAGTAGTTTAAAATGCATTTTTAAGAACTGGTCAAGGAATACAGCTTACCTGACTGGTTTGTTTCAGCTCGTACCCATTGAGGAAAGTCCACCCCTCCTTTGTCATTGAATGCTTGAATTTGAAATTCATACGCAGTGTAAGGATTAAGGCTCTCTTCTTTGATAGACTGATCAATACCAGTGTAAATTGTGGAAACATCCCCAACATTGCATGGCTGCTCAAAAGGTTGGAATGTATGAGGACAGGCCTGCCTTTTGAACACTTCATACCTGTCCAAAAGTTTGCATCAGCCAGAAGAGGATAAAAAAATTTTTAAAAAGTAAAGAAAAGATGCAATATTCAAAATAAAAACAAAACAAAACACGATCATAATAATTTTTCTTTTTTTTGTTTGACTTCTTGAGTGCGTTTAATACAATTCAACCTCACCTGTTGTCTGACAAACTGATGAATATGAATGTGTGTCCCTCGACCATACTCTGGATACTTGATTACTTCTCGTCCAGACCATAGTATGTGCACTTAAACCCCTCCTCTTCTTCTTCCACAACAGTCACCAATACTAGTGCTCCACAAGGCACAGTTCTATCTCCGTTCCTCTTCTCTATTTATACTTCTGAACATAGATCTTCTTCTGATGAGTGTGTCTTTGACAAATACGCAGATGATACTGTTTTGACTGGACTCATAACAAATAACCGCGACTAACACTACAGACAAGAGATTAATTTATTTGTTGAATGATGTGAGTCAAACCATTTAGTTCTTAATACCAGCAAGACAAAGGAGGTGGTAATAGATTTTAAAAAGAAAGAGGAGAACAATGGAAATATCACTGTCAAAGGTGAGATTGTAGATCAGGTCGATTCTTTTAAATATTTGGGCGTTTAAATCGATACCAAATTATCTTTGAAACAAACTACGGACCTGGTCGTTCAGGAGTGAAAACCTCGTCTATATTATCTAAAGAAACGTAGGACTTTTTGATGAAGTCAAAGGATACTTCAAATTTTATTTTTTCCGTGCTAAAAAGTGCTTTAACATTTGGTATAATTTGTTTGGGTGGCAATATCTTAACACAGGACAAGGATAGACTGGATAGGGTGATTAGAAAAGCAGGAAAAGGGTGCTCAACAATATGACATGGACTCGATTATTGAAAGACTAAAAATAGGCAAAATGAACTCTATATTAGCCGACACATGTAAAGTAAAAGATGGCATTTATATAGCGCACGTTCCACGGCGTAGTCATGCTCACGGCGCTTTACAATGACATGTTCCACTACGCCCAGAATTTGATAGTAGGTTTTTAGAGGGCTGTGGATGTTGTAGGACAGCTAAAACGAAGACGACAAAACACTCAAATTCCTTTATCCGTAGATCAATCCGTATTTACAATAAAAATTTTAAAAGATAGAAATGTTTAGTATACTTTCTTATAATACTTAAAAATGCAATAATGGTAACTCCTTCATAAATATGTATAGTTAGATTTCGAATTATTTTAAAGCCTTTTTCATTCTTTGTATTCAGTTTGCAGGATGGAAGTTTTTCATTTAAGTTGGGAAGAATTTAATGTGATTGGTTATTTGTTTCGTTATACCACTTTTCCTGCCATGTCCTGTTGATGCATAAATATAATTTTTTAATTAAAGGGTTTCGGAGATCAGACTTCACTATTCGATTCAACTTTTCGTTTTCCCTAATTCTAGCATGCGCGGAAATCAAGACAAGGGCAAAGTTCACAATTATTCTTTAATTTGTTTAACAGCTGTATGTCCCGAATAGATTTACAATTTCGCAAATAATTCATGGAGAGTTTTCATACGACAACGCGCCAGCAATGTTTCATGAGCTTCGACATACATGCCTGTGTGTGTGTGTGCGTATGAGTGTGTGTATGCGTGTGAGTGAATATAATGTGTTTGTATAATAATATACAAATGAAGTTTAACATAAAAATTGAAGAGAGACATAGGGAATTTGATTTGATTTGATTGTGAATTATGCCCAGTACATCCCATAGGGATGATCTCAGGGCTTCTTGAATGCAATTTTTCCGTTACTGTTTAGATTTTAGCTTTTAGACATAGGGAAAGTATCAGAGTGAGGAAGACAGACAGATAAAATGGAAGTAGCAGCGCTGTATTAACGAAAACGTTTTAGAAAGCTGAACCATGGAAAGTGTTCTCACCTTTTTTCTTGTCATCATCTGTTAAAGAAAGAAAATGTAACATTGAGATTAGGTTTTAATTCATACTGATTTATTGAATGAAAACAATGTAACATGCAACTTAGACGTGCTTATATAGAAATCAGGCGATGAGCTTGGGGAAAGGGACCCAACTGAAGTATCAACCAAAACGAACATTTTTGAAAGAGTGGTATGTATGAAGGATTCAACATGTGGGCAAAATGAATCAGTACACTTATTTGTCGTCTTGAAAGATCCTTTGGATTCTCTGGTTATCTCCAAAAGGGTTCAGGGTACTTCTGTAGAGCAGAGAAGGAATCTGGAAAGATGACAGTTCGTTTTGGTTTTAGGGTTGTTAGCTTTCTAAACCATAAGAAATCCCTCGAGTTCGGCTTACACACCTAAGGGGTTGTCTTCTAATCCCACGCAACAAGATATTCGGTGACGCTTGCTTGGAGAGTAAATGAGGTTGGGTTTTTTTTGTTTCTTAAATCTTTACATAGAAGAATCAATTGTAATGACTGGTTGTTTCCATGGAGGTAATGTTTCAGACATTTGACAATCAACATCACGTTGGCAATATTCGTCTTGGAGACATAATGTAATGTTTTAAGTCCAAGAGTGCTTTTGGGCGTTAAAAAATTTTAAGGGTATGAATATGAAAAATACAGTTGCAAGCTAGATATATCGAAGAGATTTTGATTTTAGCAGATAGATCAAGAAAGGTTTGATACGAAGATGTGCCAGCGAAGTGTCGTCAACCACAACATAATTGTGTGTCTGTGTATGTGTGTTTATATTATAATAATATACGAGTGAAAGTTGAACATAATTATTGTAGAGAGAAATAGGGAAAGTGTCATAGTGAAGGAGACAAAGACCAAATGGAATTAGGAGGGTTGTGTTCACAAAGACAAGTTAGATAACTGGACAATGAAAATTGTTCTCACGTTTTTTCTTGTCATCATCTGTTAAAAGAAAAACATGTAACGTTGAGATGAGATTTAAAATGATTTTGATTGATTGAATCAAGAACAATATATCATGCAAATTCAATGTGTCTCAGCTGAAATATCAACCAACAATAACTTCCTGTCATGCACTGGTGTGTATCACAGGTTTTATATGTAAACAAAGTGGACATAGGTTATTCATTTGGTGTTTGAGGGCTCTTTCTGTCAACATAGATAATCTTAGCGCCCTCTGAAAAAACGATAAGAAAAGCTAGTTTAAAGTAAGATAAAGAATAGAAGTAGTAGAATGGAATGTTAGCTGAGGAAAAGAAGATGCTACAATGGGAAGTAGAGATTTAAACTAAGAAACATAACATAATCAAAACGCTACAAGGATAGATGAATTACAGACCAAGAGGTTATCATTTCACTTTAAAAAAAAAAAAGAAAAAAGTATTCCTAGCAATGTAATATAATTAAAAATCTATGGAGTGGTGATTTACAGACGAAGATTAAAAGAAAATCATTGTCTCATATATA
>JAOWAZ010165477.1:0-12545 GCA_028565935.1 Goniobranchus fidelis
AGTGCATAATGATTCCACTGTACAAATTTACCACCGACTATTCTCTACACGTTTACCGGGTAATCGATATTAGTGACTTCCCAAAATGGCCGCCGACTATTCTCTACACGTTTGCCGGCAGCTTTTATGGTTTAAAGATCTAAATCTAGATTATATCTTGATGTAGAATCTCTAGAAATCTAGATCTACGTATAATTGTAGATGTAATCTAATCTAGATCTAGATTTAGATTCTAGATTAGAAATCTTGATCTTTAGACTATTTTATTGTAATTTCGTCTCACACTTTAAATGAAGAATTCTTGATTTGACGACCTCAATGGCCTTTATATCTAGTTCTATAGGCCTATGTTGTTTATCATTGTCATTTTTCAATCAGTTTATGTAGATCACAGGTTTAAGGCTTAGCCAATGCATTCCCTTTCCCTCATCACATGTTCCCCTACACTGAGCTAGCCTGCTGAGAGTCTAACTGAATAGGCCTAGGCCTAGCTGCGGCTGAAGGCAACGTCAACACAATATTTGACCCTTAGCTTGACCCGGAAACAATACAGTACGACATCACCCTTGTTTTATTTATATTGGCATTCAATGACAGTCTGAACTTTTTGAAATCTATCTGTACATTTGTAAGCTTACAAAAACAATGAATCAGTTGCTTTCCACAGCATTATCTTCACTTGTTTTTACAAACAGTGACCAACTCGTATCTTGAAAGAGGGGGATCCAGACGTTCATCTATTCTAAAGATAGTTTTGGATTACCACTTCTGTTTCGTAAAACTTATATAATAAAAGGAAGAAATATCAACTTTTGTTTTCGTAAGTTGCTTTGGGTTGAAAAGTGTAAGCCGTGCCTTTCGTTTCCCATAAAATTTTGAAATAAATTAAATGAATGACAACGCTGCTGATGAAAGAAATGCAAACTAATGTCTTTACAATTTCAGCTGAGAAAAGAGAAAGAATGGCTCTTGATAAACAATAACCGTACGCTAAATGCACATTTGCCAGTTAATATGAACCTGCATGACGAGTGTGCTTAAATGTCCAGGTGAGAGCATGTCAGCTTCAACACACAAAAAGCATCACATCTTATTAGGAAGCAAAGGTGTATAGGTAACCATGAGCAATCTCACACTATCTCAATTTCTTTCTCTCTCTATTGAGGCCTGTACTGACATGATGTGCCGGCCATGAATCATCAATTTAGGTTTAGAACTATAATGCTTTATCTTAATACAGAAAAAGAAATTCTTTCAATTAATTACGCAAAATAATAAATTTGAATTTCTTTGGTTTTTTTCTATTCTATATTAAGTCATTGTCAGCTGTTACTCATTATAAACTGAATTCGGTTTTAGAAAGAATAGCACCAATAAAATAGCATTTATTTCATAATTGAGGGTGTCAATGTTTCAAAATTACCTAAGATCTAGGAAATGGGGACAAATTTTCATCAATAAAATGATAGACAAAGACCAGTGTTCTATGAGGCTCATGATTTGCATACTACTGTATTATCCGTATTGAGCACACAGTACGCTTGGAAAAATGGTGTCAGGGGATGCGCTAATACAGGATAGATTGAATATCTTTCTGACTTTACCTAGTAATGCCTTTGTTCATTGCTATTGTATTGTTTACTATGTTTGGTCTAACAGGTGTGCATAAAAACAGCACAATGGTGTGATAATGGTGTAAAGCAGGCCATACAGGACATCAGATCTCCAATTAACCAAGGTACTGGTAGTTTGAAAGTGAATTTTTGTCTTCCATCCTTCAACGCAATTGTTTATATTTTATTAACTCAAACTCCATTCATTCCACAAGATGGGGGGCATTTATTATGGTTGGTGTGGTTAATACGGATAATACAGTATTTACGATAATCATCAACAGATGCATACAATTTTATTACGTTATTCACCAATAAATATGTTTCCATCATCCATGACGAAATAAAATTCACATGAATTACAATATATTGTTTATAGCTTTCTTAAGCCTAATATATTTTTTTTTTTATAGTTGTAGATACAATCACAACTCAAACCTTTACACAATATATCCTTAAAACAGGACAATCGATCAGTTTCTTTCACTACAAGAACCTAGGAAGGAGCCTAGGCACAAAGGAACACCAATATGGTTTCCTTCTTTTCTTTTTTTTTTTTCTTTCTTCTTAATAAACCCTGATAATAAACCCTGAGCTTTTATGTAGCGCTAAATCCCCTATTTGTGCTCAAAGCACTATACAAGTGTTCTCCAACAGGCCTTTTCCAACCAAATACCTTCTCAACTCCATGTGGAGTATACAAAGATGCAGCCATTTTACAGATGCACTTGCTCTAGCATACTGACAAAATCCTCCTTTGCCTATGGTCGGATACTCAATTACACCTGACTGGGGTGAGGCAATGTATGTAAATAGCCTTTCCCAAGAACTAAACAGCGCCACTGCCCGGCCCAGCCTCGAACTCTAACCCCCACGGTTACAAGTCCAATGAACTGACCTCATAGCCACGCTGCCACACAATCCATCTAAATTTTTTAACTGAAAGAACTGTCCCTCATTCAAAATTCCACATGTGCATAAGTAACTATTTAGAGGCATGAACACAGAATAAAGGAAAAGAAACATCCCGTTTCCTTGCTTTCATCTTGCAGGTGAGATGGATGATTGTGGTAAAGATGTGGTGGTGAAATTAATATGTCCAACTTTGTCATGACACTTGGCATGTTCAGGTGTGATCATAAAGAAATACATCAGCATCAGGAGCATGTAAATAAACACAACAATGGAACCTGCAATAAAAAATAAATGCAAAAATCAGAATCATTCTTTATCATTCAGAACGATGCTGGCAGTTTTCGAATTCACCTTGATTATGAAAACAATCAACCCTAAATCCATTACATCCTACCAGATTGGCTTGCCCATGTGAAACTAACACTGATAACAAGATCAAGACTGATCCTACTAATAATTCCTGCTGCTTCATAAATCATACAGTTCAATAATCTGTATTGAATATCAAAAATGATGAAAGTAGATACATCTTCACAGACTTGGTTTTATAAAATGGGCATATGTGCATGAAGACACAAACTAATTTACTGTCTTATGACCTTGAGCTGGCATGCTTGACAGATATTGCAGCTTTAGCTTCTCTTAATATTTTTCTCATTAAAGCCTGCCATTGATTTCTGTTACTAACCACAGTTCTTAGATCCTTCAGGTCTTTCAGGACTCATTGTTTGTACACATTGGTCTTTTTGAGGTCAATGGCAAGCATGACAGGGAAGGCTGTGGTAGGGTCCCACTGTACTTTTCAATGTTTCTTATTGTGAAGTAGAAATTCATAGCTTTATCAGTTGAGTTGCTGGATTTTTTCTCAAAATATGTTTGAGTAATTTCCACCTAGCATCAAAGACTTCATTTGAAATTGGTCTCTCACTGCGTTTTTTCTAGAGATTTACATTTGATATCTTCACTGGGTTCCAAGCATTTTTCTCAATTTTTTTGTTGTTGGTAGAATGCACCGAGATGTTCTCCATCTGTTTTTGGTACAGCCCACGTAATGCTCCTATAATAGAAGAATGGACTTCACAAGTGCATTGTAGATCTTAATTTTGTTTTTGTTTTTTTTTATCTTTTCGTTTCTGTTTCAGATATGAGACAGTTTGTGGAGGCATTATGTGATAATGTTTTGTTTCATCTTTTGTATTCTTTTTCTCCCATGAATGAGCCAACTTGCTTCACATCTTTCTAACTCTTAAAAGCTAGATTGTTTATTTCTTAGGTATGCATTTTAATATTGTTGTATCATGACATGATTATGTTCTTATACACTGTATTATTACCATCTTTGTTGTTATTTTCATTGTGTTTTCTCTTCCTCTGTAAAGCACTTTGAGATGCTGTAGATACGGAAAGCGCTATATAAATACTATTTATTATTATTTCCACTTGGAACATTTTCTGCTCAGATTTGTAATTTCAGTTTTATCCATGTTAACCATTGTAATTTTCTTATAGAAAGAGGTAGCGAATTCCAAACTTTGGGGCCACAGTAAAGTATGTAAGCCATTCATTGATTTCAATTTTGTCCTAGGGATATTCAGAGAGAGCATTTGATGGATGAGCACAATCTCCTTCATGGGCAAGACGGCAAAATCAATAAGGTGATAGAGGCGATGTCATGGAGACATTCTTTTTGAATCAATGACAAAGATAGGGTGGTTATATTGGCACGAAGACACAACACAAAAAAAAAAAAAAATTACATAAAAAATCTTGGAAGATTAGACTCAACACACTTAATGGTTGTGAAATCAGCCTTTCATTGTTGTGATTCATTCAAGTAACTACAGGGCCTCAATGCCCATGTCATCTTGAATGTCCATTGGATTTTCTTTTTATTGCCAACTCATACCACCCCAGTGTTGGGAATATGACAAGGATTTAAATATGCATAACAAACATTTTCCAAAAGTTGTAGTTGTGGGTTTGGGGATTTTACCTATATTTGTATTACTAAAATTATAAGGTCTGTCCTGTAAATAGGATGGTAATTTATCTGGGTTTTTAATTTTTCAACAGCCATAGCAATCACTTTCCATTTGTAAAGCTATGTGTTTCCAAATATAGTTTATATGTAAATTTATCCCTGCTACTATTATTGTGCATTTACATGAGGCTCATTTTCTTTTTTAGCTTTTCCTTCTTTTCTTGCACTTATTTAAGAGTAGACATGTCATGCTGAAAGACAAAAACTGAAGTTTGGTATAATAAATGTATTGAATATTGTCAGTTTATTTAATGTTAAGTGATATCTTCTGCATATCCTTTAAAACCATATCAAAGTTTTCCTTTCAGAAGACTTAAGATTTGATCTACCTACCCTTTTCATCAGGTTAAGTCGTTGAGAAACTTTGCTAGAGATCATTGTCACAAATTTGATTAAAATCTTTCATTTTAGCACATTGAGTTAAAACTGATAACCTTAGAAAGACTTATTTAATTTTATTTTCCTTTCAAAGATTCATAGATGACATGACACACCTTGAAAGTAATCACTTTTTCCATCTTGAAAGATGTAGTTGATGACGATGACAGAGAAGAGAACTGCCCACATGTGCACATCGTTGAATACCACAAAAAAATTCATGTCCTGTTCAATGAAACAATTTAGGTAAGCATGTATCAAAAAAGCACATAATTAATGATGCATTCTCATTTTCCTAATAAAATTTCATAATTTCAGTTCTAACAAACTGTATTAATTGTAGCAACAACAGACAGAACAGAATGAGGAAAATGGATGCATTAGTCATACAAAGTTTATCCTCTAATACACTGACAAGCAAAGAAGAGATACACAGCTAACCACAAGTGAGCTGAACAAAATAGTATGAGAGTAAGCTTAAAATTTAATCTAGCAGCTAATAAAAACATCTGTACTCTATTACTCAGTGTCCATCAAGATGTCTGCATCCTTGATGAAGTTGTATGGGTGAAGTTTGGAATAAAAAGTCTCAGACACCTAAAGTCCACTCATAAGTACTAAAATTGCCAGAAAATGCTAATCACTAGGCAAGAAGCATGCTGATGATGATATGGTGGATGAAATTGAAACCAAACCTAAATCCAATGATAGTGAGGGGGAGATTTCATCCCAGTAAATCAATCCTGTTTCTACAATGACTTCAAAGATGTCAATGATGATTCTGAAGATGGCTGGGGTAAACTTTATTATAGAAGTGATGATTTTTTTTAAGGCCCACATCCTCAAAGACAAGAAGAAAAGAAACCTAGAAAGGTTAAATTATCTGCAGCAAAAGCAGAATAAAAAGCCTAGAACTCAACAAGAAAATAACCGAAGTCCAGGAACACAAACCTCTATAGGTTAGGTGAATCTTCTTAATAATTTAGCTGTTCTTCAACTTACTTGATAAAAATTGTGTTGTCAATGGCAAAATATTTATTTCTCATTAGAATCGTTTCAGAAGACTGATTCTAATGCAGGATGTGGTAATTCATTAAATACTTTTAGCTTAGTAGGCATGAGACTGGCTCACTGTGTGAAAGGCTCAGGATCAAATCTGGTTGTGCTGGCTTGAATGGAAACTCACTCTCCTGATTTTCCTACACCCTCATCTTATGATGGGTGGCATACAAGACCCTGTTCCCATAAGAGATGGAAAACATATCCAATGACCAAGTGGAGCAAGGAAAAGAACCACAGCCTCTTGGAAATCATTGAAGGTAAGTACCAAGAAAGCCAATGCACAGACAAACTTAATTTCTGCCACATTTTGCTTCCATTTTTCTGTCACAAGTCTCCAAGCCTATTTACATTAAGAAAGGCTTGTCCATAATGCTGTGCAGAGCCTTACAAGAAGTGAAATGCTGTGCAATCTCTTATCAGGATAAGCCAACAGCAGAAGATAACTGACAGTAAAACCCAATCTCACTAATTCAGTCAGTACAATGTGAAGAACAAGAATAAAACAAAACAAGGCAACCTTGATAATTCCATATACTCACGTATATAAGATTCGCCAAAACTAAAATAGGGATCTGTATCAAGCATACTTGTATTGCAGTGGAACAACCAATTTCAATGCTGAAAAACGATAAATATGAAAGGTAGAATATGAAATATGATAAAGGAATATTAATGAATTAAAGAAGATTATCGACATGTAGAAGCTCTTGATTTCTTCGATTTTATTTTAACTAAAAACTGATTCCTGAAAGCAACAACCTCCTTTTGAAAGATTTCTGTGATTTATTGCAACATGATTTTTTTTCTTAAGAGAACAAAAGCAATAAAATTATACATGTAATTTTACGTCAGCTAATTGGCAAAAGGCTCAATGGAAGTTGATCAACCTTCTTTTAGATTTACAATCAAAATGTAAATGAGCCTTAGCTCATTGCACATCCTTTTCATACGGAAAGGAATTCAAAATCCTCACATAAACATAAAAGCATCATCATAGCCTTAACACAAAGCTTTAACTACAAATTACGCAATCAAGACATGCCATAAAATTTCAGCCTGTGAGCTGCGACTTTCTACCTTATATCAAAATTTTTGGTCCACTTTTAAAAATCTGAGATTTAGAGTCTAAAACAGCTTTTACCAATTAATTGATATACGTAACATTTTACTTCCAAAGTCTGGATTGTGTGCTAGAACTAAAGGAGGCAGTGATGAAAAAGATGCTGAATCATGTGATGACACAAGAAATGAAGTTGACAAGCACTAAATAAATGTCCTCGGATTCTTGGACTTTCTTTTGCAGCATATAAACCAATGCAGCTAAATTGTGACAAAATCACCTTTTTTTCTTAAATTTAAAGGATGCTGCTTTCTAGAGGTGAATCTTATAGTCTTGGATTTAAGGTGTAGATAAACAATAAATATATGAGTAATGGTCAACTCGTTTCATGGTTTTTCATTGAAAAAATAGTCAAAGGCTTACTAGCATATTGGCAAACACAAATGGCTTAATGATTAAGGTGTCAATCTTGGGATCAGGAGTCCCTGGTTTTAATTCCCAAAATGACGACTGGTGTTTCTTCCTTATGCAAGACATTTTACTCTAATTGCTTCAATCAACTCAGGTATTATATGAATACCTATCAACAGTCTGGTACTGTTGCACTGAATATATACACATTACTGTATACTCCCCAGGGGGTATACCTGCTAGAAGCTAATTTATTGTACAGCACTTTGAGACTGTACTTTGAACAGTGCAAGGTGCTATATAACTGCAATATTTACCTTTATCTCATTAGGTCAATTGGACAGTTTATTCTTTCTTTAGTTCTGTAGGTCCACCACTTACCCTAGATTCACATTATTTTGCAAGGCAAATTGAACTCCATTGACAACCTCAGGAAGTTCTGACACCAACGACAACATGGTGACACCAATAAAGTACTGCAAAGAAAGCATAAATGATTGATTGATAAAGTAATTGATTGATTGTTTGTATGTTGTTTGACAGATTGCTCTGCTTGATTGTCAATGTGGTAAATTGTTACAGAATGAATGATCTCACGCTTTTAAAGGAAATCAGATGATATGATAGAAAGAAAATTAAAGCAAGAAATTTATGTACTGTGAAAAAAGAAGATAAAGAAAATAACATCTATACATAGAAAGAGCAATGTTATTAAAATGTCTCTTATTTAGAAATGCCATATCTAAAAAAATTATCAGTAATGAAAACACTTAGAAAATGTTTCATTTCACAGTAAGTTAAATTTCCTCAAGGTGAAAAGTTATTGGGTATCCCGCACAAAGACAACTTTATATTCCAAGTTTGCCTTTTCATATCCAATTTTTGTAAATATATAAGTACTTCTGGGTCAATCATTATTTTTAATGTTCATGGCATGCTCATTTACATTTTCATTTTGAAGCAAGAAAAAGACAACAACAACAAATATAAAAAAGAACTGTGATTTTCTTATATTTATTGTTTCTGTGATTTGTGCCACCTCCAAAGTAGTTTCTTTTATCATTATCTCTGAAGAATGCCATATTTACTTCAAAGTAAGTACTGTAGGCCTGCATTACAGGGACCAGACTTAGAATGTTACAATTTAAGGTTGTACTCAAAAGTAATAACCTGTATCAAAACCTTATATCCAGAAGTCAAGAAGGTTCACTGAAACTGATCGTCAATTCTTTTTCCTTTTTTTTTTTTTTTCTTTTGGCTCTCCCTCATCACAAACTTCTATTCGTGTCACAAGGAAATAAATAAATCTTCAAACTTTGTATACCACAAAAGCCTTCTACTACTCCAAAGCAACAGCTCCTTCCAATAATTTTCAGTTTACAGCTGTCTGGGTTTTCTGTTACTGTTAACGTTTCTATCCCCACAAATTCTTATCCTTCAGAGCGGATCCATTATTCCGCCGGCTCTCTATTCTTTGTCTAATACTCAATGCTAAATTCAGGTTGAAGCCTTTACTGATCATTGCTAATGATATAATTGATCTTTCTTTGAAGTGACCACTAGTAAGTGGAGCTAAAGAATAGTTGTATAGCTTTGAGAACTGGTATTTTTCTATTTCTTCTGATTAAAAATACATATTAAATCCACTATCATTTCAAAGGCTTTTCCTACTAAAATCTGAGAGACTTGATGCAATTTTCACAGAATGACAGTGGCATATTTTTACAGAGTGCCATAAGTTAAGATCTTTCCCCACTTGTTATCAATAGAAAAGGTGTCATTTCTTCATTTCACCTCACATACCTCAACTGTAAACCAGTATGCAGTTGATTCAGGCAATGCATAAATTGATTTTGACACTTCTATGAATTTTGTCATACTCAATGGGGACATGATTATCAAAAATTATTTTTTCTAGACTCTAATTTTCTTATTTCATCATCTTCACCGTCTTTTTGATCCATTGTGAGTTCAGCTATAAATTAACGATATACGTTTATTTTCTCAAGCAACTGAAATTTGAAATAACTTTACCTCTGAAATTCCTGTCTCCTCCAGAAGCGGTTGTATATTCTCAGATATCAGATCTGCACATAAAGCAATGGCCACAGCACAACAAAGGAGGATGATCATGCTCTTTAACCTTGACCACTGAGCAGTGCCATGACTAGCTGTAAAAGCAAAAAATGTTAAAAATGTAATGATAAACCTTCACCTTTCAATCATAAAGTTATGATAATGAAAATAGATCTGCAAATAAAGAGAGGTCAGTGACTGCACATCTTTATCCTCCCAGCACAACATTCCATTCCATCACTGGAACCATTCAACACATAAAGGGTATACAATGGTACACTCTGTAAGATATGTTGCATTAAGATTATCCACTAGCTTTAGCACTTTACAGTTAACTGCAACTGTGTGAAAGAAAGAGAGAGATACTTATATTCATACCAATATTAAAAGCAAGCACTTCAAATGATGAAATGCTTCATTCTGTATATGTTTTCCAGTAGTGAAATCATATTGTTCCATTGTGCGACATACAACCCTAATTCTACACTCCCCTACAGTTCTACTTTAAACCTCATCTCTGACCCTTTAGAAGGCAATGAAAAAAAAATTGTTAGCAAGAAATCTCTCTCTTTAGAATATTCACTACCTTTACCAAAATTCAGTACTGGCCAGCCTTTTATGCAGAGAACTTTTATCTCCTAACATCCAGTCCTATCCTATTATATAATTTGATTCTTTAGGTATGTTTCGTCACCAGAACTTACTTTATTTTTTATTTCACTTTGCTTTGTTATTCATCTTTTGTTGTTGTTTGATTTACTATGGTTTTGTTGCATGTTGTTTTTTTGTTGGTTTTTTTGTGTGTGTGTTTTGTTGGTTTTTTGTTGATATATTTTGTTTTGTCTTTATTTCCATGATAGAGAAATCTTATCCTTAAAATCAAGGCATGTCATGTGGCGTGCTGACCTAACTGACAAGTCAAAGAGCTTACTGAACACCATATGTCCACCTCTGCTGCCCTTTTTAGTCTTTCAAAGTATTATAAGAAGAAATTCTACCTGGCAAAGTGACCAGGAAGGAAAACTTTCTTTCTTTTGAAGTCTTCTTGGCAGGCACCAGAAATTGCACACAAGACTCTGCCCAGAGGTTTCCATTGTGACTGAACTTCTGAGAATCTTACCATGCACATTTCTTTCTTTCCATTTTTGCCTGCCATAGATCTTTTCCAGTTTCTTTTGGTTGGTTTGTTCATCTCTTATGATCTAAAGACCACCATAGTTCATTTGTTTCCCAATAATTCCTAGGAATAGTTATATTTCTCCATTTCAGTGTAGAGCATGGTCATTTTAAGTGTTAACGGTGTAAATAATCATAGATAATGGGCACTCTTCTTCCTCTTCATCATGTTAAATGAATGACCCAATTACAATGAGTATTACCGTCAGTCTGGCTTTTTTGCTCTTTGTCTGAGGATTATTGACTGAAGAACATTTTCAAAGTTATTAAAGCAAGCTATTGTTGTATTTGCAGTTAGAGGCATTTGCTAAATAATCTTGTATAAGTGTTTGGGACAAAAATGTAGATTGCTATCAATTCTGGATGTTGGTAGGCTGTGGATTATTTCTTTGCCCTCATCAATCATGAGTGCCACTGTATTATGTATCAACCATCTCAACTTTGATGTATTTTGAAAGTTGAATACTCTGCATCTAGGGTTATAACTGATGCAGCCTCTTGTCCTGCCAATGGTTTAACCACTGATTGATTGATTGAATGAGATTTATGCCTAGTACATCCCATATGGAAGATCTCAGGGCTTTTTTCCATTATCAGGCTTTTCCCATTGCCTGAATTTTGTTTGTCCTTCTATCATTTAAAAAAGTTCAAAATATCTATAACACAATACAAAAAAAGCAGAGTTATAACACTTTATTCTAAAAACTGGGTGGCTTTAAAATGTTGTTGGGTTACACATTTCGAAAGATGTCAGACAAATTTCTTTTCTTGTAAAAGCTGTTAATGTTATCCATGACATACACTCCAACTGCATGGTTTTTTTTGTCTGGCACCACATGAAGGACACAATGGCAAGGTTTCCTTCTTTAGTAAAAGACAGTGATTGTCCATGTATGGCTAATTCAAAGTTGACTCATTATTATTTCGTTCTTGCTATTCAGTTTGAAAGATGGAAGTATGTTTTATGTTTGGGATTAAGTTTGTGTAGTTTGTTATTCATTTCATTAGCCCACTCTTCTTGCCATATCTGGTTGATAAATTCATTAGTTTGATGTTTAAAATCACCATCAGTGACAAACTTATTTTTATTGATAGATAAAATTTATAAAAAGCAAACTGACAAAGAAAACTTGCCAAGGTAAGCTTGTTAACAAATACCAGTTTCTGTCATAATTCAACATTTTGAAGTATACTGCAATTGGCAACTGTTACAATTATATCACGGAAAATAAGGATGACATTAGAAGGAACTTTGTTAGGAGCATAGTATACATTGGTGTAAATGATGTGTTAAAATACTGTTAATAAAGACATGGCCAAGTATCATGATGACAGTAATATCGTAAATTAAATCTATAATGGGAGATTATTGTAAAATATGATCATAAATGAAAGGATACTGTCTGAATTTTATCATTTCAGCAAAAGCATTACAATATTTGAGAAATATTCGAACAGAAAATATTAACTTAATGCAAGATTATCACAATTAGTAGATGAATCTTTATCTCAATTATTTCAATTTCTCAAATATCAAATTCATCCTAAGCTTGGATTTGGCATTTCTACAGTATTAAGCGTCATGAAATCATTTTTTGCTGACAAACCAGTGAATTGATTGAAATTTCACTTAAAAATTGATGCAAAAATATTCTTACTTCTTCAAAGAAGCAATTTCCTTAAAATAAAATAATATGACAATTATAAATAAATAGAATTTGTTTATGCTTTCACTCTCTGGAACACCCAATTCTGTAATCTTAAACCGATTCCTTTAAAAATCTTAATACAGCTTACACATGAGAATTTAAGA
>JAOWAZ010166588.1:0-21032 GCA_028565935.1 Goniobranchus fidelis
AGTAACTATTTTTAAAAAATGGCTGTCTCTTTTAAAGAGATCAATCTCACTTGGGCCATCAGACACTCAAATCGAGCCATCCGAGAACAACGCTTTGAAATGCTTCCAAAAAAATGTCAAGACGTGCGTGCCCTCGGTAAACAAGTTTATGCAGGCATTTGAATTGCCATATTCCCCGGAAACCCATTTTGGTCGGCCCAAACCTTGCCCGCCTAAAGGGTTTCTTGGTAAATATTGGTCAGGTACTTGCCGCTAAAACAACTGGTGCAAAGTCCCTCTTCGGTGCTATTTTCATTTGCGCCGAGGGCTTTCAGCATTCCTTCTCTCGAAAGAAAATAAAGCGAATCCGCACCGATGTAATCGCAAAGTTCCTTGTTGGTTTTGTGGACCGCAATCAACTCTTTGCGTTTGGAGGTGTTGATTCCGTAATAACAAGAGTGACCGATGGGGGGGGAACTGATTTTCATGTGAACCGATTTAGCGCCCGCTTCGCGCACTATTTGAACCAAACGGGCGGAAGTGGTACCACGGACAATGGAGTCATCGATCAGGATCACGTTTTTGCCTTCGATGACATGTTTCACGGCATTCAATTTCATGCGAACCGCCAACTCGCGCATTGCGTTGGTCGGTTGAATGAAAGTGCGGCCAACGTAGCGATTTCTGAGCAGTCCCTTGTCGTAAGGAATGCCGGCTTTGTCCGCATAGCCAAGGGCGGTGGACAGGCCCGAATCAGGAACGCCCATCACGACATCGGCATCGGTGTGAGATTCCTCGGCCAATCGCTCGCCCAGCCTTTTCCTTGCCAGATGCACGTTCAGTCCGTTGATAACGCTGTCGGGTCTTGAGAAATAAATGTACTCAAACGAGCAAAGCGCCTTTTTTTTGACGGGTAGGCATTGCTCCACTTTCAGACCCGAGGAGTCGATTACCGCAATCTCACCCGGTTGAACGTCCCGCACAAATTCCGCGCCAATCACATCGAAAGCGCAACTTTCCGAAGCCACGCACCAAGAGTCTTTCAATTTTCCGATGCAAAGCGGCCTGAAGCCGAATTCGTCCAAAGCCGCCACAAGCTTTTCCCCCGTCATAAACACCAGGGCATAAGCCCCTTCGATTTGGGTCATCACCGTGCGAATGGCCTTTTCGATGGGTTGGCTACTTTGGGCAATCAGATGGGAGATGACCTCGGTGTCACTGTCGGTTTGAAAAATCGAACCCCGCCTTACCAGGTTTTCCTTTATTTGTCGGGCATTGACCAAATTTCCGTTGTGCGCCAACGCAACTTGTCCGTGGGTGTACTTGAAGGACAGGGGTTGGGCGTTAATCAGATCGTTGTTGCCGGCGGTGGTGTATCGGACATGGCCTATGGAAATGTTTCCCAGAAAACGTTTCAACACGTCGTCGTTAAAGGTTTCCGTGATCAAACCATAGCCTTTGTGGGAATAAAATTTTCCGCCGTCGGTGGAAAATATTCCACAGTTTTCCTGTCCTCGGTGTTGCAGAGCGTGAAGCCCCAGATAGGTCAGATGGGCGGCCTCCGGATGGTTGAAAATTCCGAAAACGCCGCATTCCTCCTTAAGTTCGTCACTCATGACCCGCCGCTTGCGTAAAAAAAGAAGCCAAGGCGTTTGTCCTGGCTTCGCAAAGTTCCCTAGTATCTTTCCTGAACAAAAGATCGTTGTTGATCGCAATACTGATGACGGACTCGCAAACCCGCCCGATTTTCACGAAGGATTGGCCAAATTCGTCGCAGACGTTTTCAAAGGAGTCGGATTTGCCGACGGGTACGCTTAGAATCGCCCTTGAATGGTTTTCCGAGAACAGGGAGGAAAAAGGGTCCGCAGAGCTTTTGAATTTGATTTCGCAACCCGTTTCGGGAGTGCAGGATTCCAACAACGCCAAACCCAACCCGCCTTCGGAAAGATCGTGGCAACTGTTGGCCAGACCCAGCCGAATCAATTCGCAAAGGGTTTTGTGCAAAAGCAGTTCAGCCTCAATATCAATTTCCAGAACGGTGCAAACGGGTTTGCCGCTCATCAACTTATGAACGGCTCCCGCATTTCCGTGGTCGGTGGTTTTGCCAAGCAGGAAAATCCAATCTCCGGCTTCCCTGAAACGAATGCCGGGAACCTGTTTGGGATTTTGCACCAGCCCGACCATGCCGATTACGGGCGAGGGTTTGATGGCCTTGCCACCGGATTCGTTGTTCAGACTGACGTTTCCGCCCACAACGGGAATGCCCAAAGCCAAACAACCGTCTCTCATGCCTCTTACGGATTCTTCCATGCTTCGGTAAATTTCCGGGTTTCGGGGATTGCCGTAATTCAGGCCATCCGTGATTCCCAAGGGAACCGCTCCCACACAGGCCAAGTTTCTCGCACTTTCAAGCACGGCCGCCAAAGTCCCCCGATAGGGATCGGCCTGAATGAAGTCCGGGTTGCAATCCAAAGTCGCGGCAATGGCTTTTTCCTCGTCATCGCACATCAACACGCAGGCATCCGATTCGGGCAAATGAAAATTCCGGCCGCCGATGGTGTGGTCGAATTGACGGGTAGCCCATTTTCGGGAAGCCAAATGGGGTTCCGAAAGAAGACGATCAAAAATGCGGTGCATGGGCACCCCGTCCAAACAAAACTGCGTTGAATCCGGCGAGGGCAAAGCTTCGGCGGATTCCAGCGCTCTTTCGGGGGTTTCTTCGCACAACAGGCAAACAGGCAGATCCACGGCCGTTTGCCCTTGGAAGCGGATGTGAATTCTCTCGTGATCGGCGATGGTCCCGATGTTGGCAAAGTTCAACTTCCATTTGGAACAAATATCTTCCACAAGATGGCTCTTGTCGTTCTCAACGGCGAATAACATCCTTTCCTGAGATTCGGAAAGCATAATTTCGTAGGGGGTCATATTCGGATCCTGCAAAGGCACCCGATCCAGATCGATTTCCATGCCTTTGCCGTTTTTGTGGGCCATTTCGGCTATGGAGCAAGTCAAACCGGCGGCGCCCATATCCTGCAAAGCACGCACCGAACCGCTTTTGCAAAGCTCCAAAGTGGCTTCCATCAAAAGCTTTCCCGTGAACGGATCCCCCACTTGGACGTTCGGGCGGTTATCCTTGCCTTCGTCCGTCAATTCCACCGAGGCAAAAGTGGCCCCGTGAATTCCGTCCTTTCCGGTGTTTGCGCCCACATAATAAACCGAGTCCCCGGTACGGGCGCCCGAGCTGGTGAGAATTTCATGATGTTTGGCCAAACCAATACACATTACGTTCACAAGGGGATTGAAGCTGTACGAGGAGTCAAACACCACCTCTCCTCCCGTGGTGGGCACGCCGATGCAATTTCCGTAACCCGCGATTCCCTTGACCACGTTTTCGAACAAGTAACGCTGCTTGGGTTGATCCGGTTCGCCGAAATGCAACGAATTCAGCAAAGCCACGGGCCTGGCGCCCATCGAAAAAACATCCCGCAAAATTCCGCCCACCCCGGTGGCCGCTCCCTGATAAGGTTCGACCACGGAAGGATGGTTGTGGCTTTCAATCTTGAACACCACGCAATCCCCGTTGCCGATGTCAATCACCCCCGCTCCCTCGCCCGGGCCGATCATCAGGCGTTCTCCTTCCGTTGGCAGGGTTTTAAGCAAGGCCTTACTGCTTTTGTAACAACAATGCTCGGACCACATAACCCCGAACATGCCCGTTTCGGTGTAGTTGGGAAACCTGCCCAAAACCCTCACAATCTTTCCGTATTCCTCCTCCTCCAAGCCCATTGGCAGGTAAATCTTTTTTTGGGAAATTTCTTCGGGGGAAGCTTCCTGTCTCATAACGGTTTTTAAATTCGAGATTGGGATAAGGCGGCTTGAATCAAGCCGTGAAAGAAAACATAACCGTCCGAGGATCCGTGCCAGTATTTCACGGCCCTTTCCGGATGGGGCATCAGTCCCAATACGTTGCCCGCCTTATTGACGATCCCCCCGATTTTTCCCGATAAATCCCGAAGACCGCTTTCCCCGTATCTAAAAACAATTTGGCCACCCGCCGCCAAATCATCCAAGGTGTTTGGGTCACAATGGTATTCCCCGTCATTGTTGGCCAAGGGAAATTTAGGCCGGAAGCCTTCCGGAAGATTTTGGGTAAAAATGCTTGTTTGATTGACGGGAAGAACGTCAACCCAATCACTGATAAACTTGAGACCCGGGTTTTGAATGAGGGTACCCGGCAGAATTTTGCATTCGGTGAGGATTTGAAAGCCGTTGCAAATACCGAGAATCAACCTGCCCTTTTCATTCGCCCGCAAAATTTCCTCGGTCAGGCGATCTTTGGCGGCAATCGCTCCCGAACGCAGATAATCACCATAGGAAAAACCACCGGGAATGATGATGAGGTCAAATGACGAAAGATCCTTGGGCCGATTCCAGTCAACCAACTCGTGCCTGACTTGATGGAACATCAACAAAGCTTTTTCGGTGTCCTCAATGCAGTTTGATCCGGGGTAGGCAAGGACAGCGACACGCAACATCATTCCTCCAATTTGACGGAGTAGTTTTCGATCACTTCGTTGACCAACAGTTTTGAACACATTTCATGTGCCGTTTTCTCGGCCTGTTGCCGATCCTCGGCCCTCAAATCCATTTGAATTTCCTTGCCGACCCGAAGATTGCCGATTCCGTCAAACCCCAAGCCGAACAAAGCCTGTTGCACGGTTTTGCCTTGGGCGTCCAACACATCTTTTTTCAGAAAGATTTCAATGGATAAACGATATTGATGCATGAAGAAACAAAGGGAGGATTAGTTGAGAGAGGCAGGGCCGGCCAGCCAACAGGGATAGCATCTGGCTTCGTACATATCGGTTTCGCCCACTTCGACCCTTTTGCCGCCGGTTTTTTTTTTGTAGGTCATCGTTGCGTCCTTTCCGCATTTCACGCAAACCGCCGAAATCTTGTCCACCTTTTCGGCAATGCCCATTGCGTAAATGACGTTCTCAAACGGTTTTCCCATGAAGTCCATGTCCAAGCCGGCGATGATCAATTTGGCGGGACCCACGTGCAATTGATCCAAGGTTGCCAAAAATTTTCCGTGATCAAAAAACTGGGCTTCCTCGATGGCGATTAGGTCGAATTCGCTTTCCCTAAGAATTCCGTGCAGTTGATCGATCTCGTCCAAAGCCACGCAGGTTTCCTTGGAGCCCGAATGGGAATTGATAAATTCTTTTTCGTAACGGTTGTCCAACGAGGGTTTGACTGCCAGCACTCTTTGTTTGGCGTATTTGGCGCGGGTGATTCTTCGAATCAGTTCTTCCGTTTTTCCGGAAAACATCGGGCCGCAAATGACTTCAACGGACATGGGGAAAAAGCGAAGAAGCCACGGAAGGGTTTGGGTATCCAAAAAGGGGGGTTGACATGTTGGGATACCCGTTGAGAACTAGTGGGAAGAAGGTTTGAAAAGCCGGTAATCCGAGATGGGCATCATCGGGATTCGCGAAGAGAACCAAAGGAAGGAAGCCATGAACAAACCCAAGAAACCAAGTCCCACCAAGATGTCAATCAGAAACGGAATCCATTCGAAACCCGCAACTTTTTCCAAGCCGCCCGAATGTTCTCCATGACCTCCGCCAAGCAGGTTTTCCTGAATGGAGGGGGTAATCAAAAAATATTTCTCGAGCCAAAGGCCGCAAAGCAGTTCAATGGCTATCACACGGGAAATCTTAATGCTTCTGCAAGCGGTACGGCTCATCAGTCCCCAGAAAGGAATTTGAAAAACCGCAAAAAAGATGACCCAGAACATCCA
Source organism: Goniobranchus fidelis (assembly GCA_028565935.1). NCBI lineage: Eukaryota > Metazoa > Mollusca > Gastropoda > Nudibranchia > Chromodorididae > Goniobranchus > Goniobranchus fidelis. Next base: position 5,783 of record JAOWAZ010166588.1, read on the forward strand.
GCCCCATTCATCCGACAACATGCGCAAAATCAAATACGGGGTTTCCTCGGGGATGTTGGCGTACCAGATTACGATGACCTGGGAGAAAATCATGTAGGTCCAAAGCAAAGTGAAGGCAAAGGTGAGTTTGCAGTAATCGTGGTGGCGCAAGATTGTTTGGTATTCGGACATGCGGAATTTTTCCCTCAAAAACCCCGAGAGGATGATCAGGCAAGCCCCTGCCCCAATTAAATTGGCCACCAGATATTGAACGCCGAACATGGTGCTGAACCATTCCTGATCGATGGATGAAACCCAGTCGAAGGCAACCAAGGTGCAGACCAGAGCATAGGCAAAGCCCAACCAAGGAGCCAGTTGCTTATTGGAATGGTAGCAATCCGCATGAACCCGGTCCAAATCCCCCGGTTCCCCCGCAAGTCGGTTTGCGAAGGGGTTGTTGAAACAAGAATCCCCTTTCAGTTTTCTGGCATAATGGATGTCGGGTTTGACCGATGCCTTAAGGTAAAGATAACTCAAAACCCCCAAGAGGCCGATCATCAGAACATTGCGGATAACGAAAAAAGGCATGTTCAGCCATTGATCCTTGGAGTGAATCACTTTGTCGTGATCCACCCATTCGAAGATGAAACCCGCAAAGAAGAAAAGAACGACGAACAACAAAGCGCTGAAAGGGGCGAAGCTGGCCAAGCCTTCACAGATTCTTTTCATGGGTCTTCCCCAGTAGGCGTCGGTGATCGTAAAAATCACGGAAAACATTAAACAGGCGTGGGAAATTCCCGCAAAAAAGACCGTGTTGATCAACAATGCCTGAACGAAGTAAACGAAATGGCCGCTCAACGCCCCCCAGATCAAACCCGCGGCACCCAAAGCAAGCAGGATTTGAATCTTCAATTTGAGGGGTTTGTCGGTTTCCAGCCTGATGTGATCAATCAGTTTGGTGAATTCCGAATCCCTAGATGCAACATGATTAGTCATGACTGAAAGGTAAATTATTTGAAGGTGTTTTTGAGGTAATTGACGATTTCCCAACGTTCTTTCTCCGTTGTGGAGTAGCCGAAGGGAGGCATGGAAACCAGCGTGTTTCCGCCGTAGGTGATTCGGGCATACAGGTAGCCTTCGGCATAGCCGGGAACCGTGGCGTTAATCGGCGGAGCGCCTCGGAGCAAACCGACCGGAGTGCCGCCTTTCCCATCGCTTCCGTGGCAAACCGTACAATAAACGCCGTACAGGTATTTACCGTTCTCTATGGATTCGGCGGTTTTTTCCACGGTGTTGTTGAAACTCGGGGATTCTTTGTAGCGAAAGCCATCGGGAGCGAAATCCATCCAAGGGATTTTGGCCACATCGACGTTTTCATACCCGTTTGAATTGATTTCTATTCCGGTGGTGGTTACAGAGCCTTCTGGGAAAGACAGGAAAGTTCCCTCTTCCTGGGGCTTGATGTTGGGCTGATTATACATATCCGTGGCCCAAGAGCGTATGGGCGAGGTGGCCTGCGTTTGCAGGCTCGTGAAAGCCAACAGGATCCACAAAATAATTCGCTTTTTAACCTTCATGATGAACCTCCTCGGCATGGTTCCCGGAAAGGATTCCAGCGATTTTGCTTTGTTGCCGCGAATCTTCGCAACGCACCACCAAACCGAACCGATCCTTCGTAAAGCGGTTGTAGTCTTTGTAATTTTGGCTTCTCGGGAACTTCCTGCTCAGGGTATCCTTCAAGATTAAAAGAACCACCCCGATCATCGTTCCATAAGCACCCGAAAGTACCGTCAGTTCGAAGGCGATCACCGTAAAGGGGGGGATGGAAACCAGAGGCTTGCTTGATACCGGAAGGACCCAGTCCAAGGTAAGCCATGAGGCCAGTACGTAAGCCGTTATAGTGCCGGTAAGGCCGAATATCAGGGTGAAGAAGGGAACCCTGCTTTGCGGATCGCCCAAAGCGTGATCGATTTCGTGCCTTGGACAAGGGGAGAGGGTTGAAATATTCTCATAGCCCGAATTCCGAAGTTCTTTTATGGCGTTGCATAAATCATCAAGGTATTCGAACGTTGCCCAATTTCCTTTGAATTGTTTTGACATGATTGAGTTGAAGAAACGGAAAAGTAAAAAATTCGGTTATTTTGGAGAACCCGACACCGGCGGGATCATGGAGTGCGAATGTCGCAACGGAGGGTTGATGCCCTCCTTAAGTTCGGCGATGGCCAACGACGGCATGAGTTTGACGAAAAGGAAGAACCACATGAAAAACCAGCCGAAACTGCCAATGGTGATCCAGATTTCGCCCCATTCGAAAACATAGTTCCTCCAGACAAAAGGATCGAAGTCGTGTGCCAAGGAAGTGCCAACAATGTTGAACCGTTCCAGCCACATGCCGATGTTTATGAGAATCGAGATCACGAAAAGCGCGGGGATGTTCCGCCTGATTTTCTTTCTCCACAGAGGGATGGGGCTGATGCAGTTGCAAAAAACCATCAGCCAGAAAAACACCTTCAATTCACCGAAAGGCCGATACCAAAACAACGCCCTTTCATACTTCGCCCCCGAGTAATACGCCACGAAAAATTCGATGGAATACGCATAGGTCACAATGATGCCCGTGAAAATGCACATTTTGGCCATCGCTTCCAAATGGGTTACGGTGATGATTTGATCAAAGCCCTTGAAAACTTTTCTGAGCGGGATCATGATGGTGATGACCATGGCGCAACCGGAAAAAATCGCTCCGGCCACAAAGTAAGGTGCGAAAATCGTGGTGTGCCAACCCGGAATGCTGGACATCGCAAAATCCCAAGATACGATGGAATGCACTGAGAAAACCAAAGGGGTGGCCAAAGCCGCGAACAGCAAATACCCCCGCATGTAATGCATCCATTGGTGGTTGGTTCCCCTGAAACCCAAGGAGATAATGCCGTAAAAAAATCTTTTGAAACCCTTCTTGGATTGATCCCGCACCGAAGCAAAATCGGGAATCAGCCCGACCAGAAAGAAAGCGATGGAAACGGACATATAGGTGCTGACCGCAAAAACGTCCCACAGCAAAGGCGATTTGAAATTCACCCAAAGTTGCCTTTGGTTGGGATATGGGATGAGCCAGTAGAAATTCCAGATTCTCCCGATATGAATCAAGGGGAACAGACCGGCGGTCATCACCGCAAAAACCGTCATGGCCTCCGCCGCTCGGTAGATGGACACCCTAAAGGGCGCGCGGGTCAGGAAAAGCACGGCGGAAATCAAGGTTCCGGCATGGGCAATCCCCACCCAGAAGACGAAATCGGTAATATACACGCCCCAACCGATGGGATGGTTAATGCCGCTGACTTCCAAGCCGTGGACGATTTGGAAGTAAAGGGCGTAAATCCCCATGCCCAAGGCGGTGAGAATGATGACCATGCTCAGGAACCAATTCCTTTTGGGGGGCTCCAGGGATTTTAGTACATCTTCGTTGATACTGGCGTAGGATAAAGCACTCATTCTACATTAAGAAAATTGATGATAGTTAGGGTATGTTTCTAATACGGATTTAGGCTTGCGAATGATAAACCTTTTGCAGGTAGGTGATGGCGGGTTGGAAATTCATTTCCTCCAACTGGTGATAGCCCCTCTCGTCCTTTTGCAGTTTGGCAACCTGGCTCTTCGGATCCAAGGCGTTGCCGAAAGAAATGGCTTCCACGGGACAGCTTTTCTGGCAGGCGGTTTTCACCTCGTCCCCCCCGACCAAGCGATTTTCCACTTTGGCCTGGATTTTGGCGTCTTGGATCCTTTGGACGCAGAAGGTGCATTTTTCCATCACGCCCTTGCTCCTGACGGTGACGCTCGGATTGAGCTGTAGGTTGGAGGGGTAGGGAAATTCATAGGTTCTCCAGTTGAATTTCCGGTGTTTGTAAATACAGTTGTTCGAGCAGTAGCGGGTTCCGACACAACGATTGTAAATCTGGGCGTTCAATCCGTCCGGATTGTGGTAAGTCGCATAAACGGGGCAAACCGGCTCGCAACCCGCATTGCTGCACTGCTGGCACATCATGGGGCCCAGGCTGGTGCGGGTGTCGCCGTTTTCGTCGCGGTCGAAATACCTTTCCACGCGAACCCAAGACATGTGTCTGCCGAGCCTTTGGCGCTCCTTCCCAACCACGGGGACGTTGTTTTCCGAAAAACAGGCCACCACGCAGGCGGAACATCCGGTGCACTTGTCCAAATCAATGGCCATTCCGAACCTGTAGGTTTCGTGAAAAGAAGGTTTTCCCGTGGGAACCGTTCCCAACCAGTCGTTCTTCACCAAATCCTTCATATCCTCGTAAAAAGAGGAGGGATTAACGGTGTCGGTGGTGTATTTCCTTTCCTTCAAATGATGCCCCGGATGGGAGAAGTCGCCCTTTTTCGCCTTTTCGTAATTCACGAACCTCAACAGCCCCCGGCCCTTTTGACCGCGATCCCCGTAGTTCGATCTGCCTTCGGATTGCAGAACCTCTATGTCGTCCCGCCACATGCCGTCCATGCTGACCATATCCGAAACGGCCCCGGTGCTTTTGACCGATACGTTTTGTCCCGCAAACGGAAAATTATGGCCGCTTTCCGAATCCGAAAGATCAATCAAATCCACGGGGTTGACACCTACCCGGAAAGTTTTGAGTTCCTTGGGTTTGTCCGCGGTGAAAGGAATCAGCATATTCCTGCGCTGGGAGTAATTCGGAAATTGAACGCTTCTTCCCATGCCTGCGGGGATGGCTATGGTGTTGGGACTGACGCCGTGGTAAACGTAGGCGGGGAGCTTGAAGGAACCCTTGTCGCTTTTCACGGATATTTCGTCCCCGTGTTGGATGCCCAGTTTTTGGGCGGTGTCGTGGTGGAGTTCCGCCCAGGAATCCCAGACAACCTGGGTGATTGGATGGGGAATCTCCAACAGCCAAGTGCGATCGCCCACCAAGCCGTTGGCGTTGTGGAGGTTGGAATTGAACACGACCAGTTTCAGATCCACCGAATTCACGTTGACCTTGTGAATGTTGCGGCCGGCCAAGTTGTCGAGGTTCAGCAACGCCGTTTGAGGCTCGAATTCGGTAAAAGCCCCGCCTTTTTGCAGGCTTTTTCTCCAAAAGCCTTCGAAGGTGCCCAAATCGCCGGCTTCGATTTGAACGTTTTGCCAACGGTTGCGGATGTAATCCCTGAAATTTTTGAAGGTAAAGGAGGGGTTGTCGGGATTCATCGAAGAGGCGATTTGCAAAATCAAATCACCGCGATCCTTTGAATCAAAACCGGGAATGCTCGACATGGCCGGCTGGGTAAGGCCGAAAACCCCGTTTCTCGGGTTGGAGTCGCCCCAACTTTCAATGGGCGAATGGATGGGAAGAACCAAATCGGCAAGGCGGGTGGTTTCATTGTCGGCGGTGGAGAGAACCACCAGTTTTTTGTTTTTCACCAGTTCCGCAAATCCCACCGAGGCAGGCAAGGCGTGCGCTATGTTGACGGAATCCACGATAACCACGCCGTAGCGATCGTTTTTCAAATCCTCAAGAGCCTTTGCGACGGCGGCGTAACCCTCTCCGCCGATGCGGTAGTTTGCGCCGAAAATCACGCTCTTGTTGATGGAACCGCCAACCAGATTCAGTATTTGAACGGCGATTTGAAGGTCTCTGTTTTCGGGGCTTTGGGCTTCGCATCCGCCGGCCACGGCCAAACCAACGCCGTTTGTGCCAAAACTCTTGGCCACCGCTCTGAGCGTTTCTACGGGAATCCTGGATTGCGAGGAGGCTTCTTCCAAAGACACGTCCCCCACGTAAGACCGGATTCTTTGTTTTTCCTCGATGCCGAGACTCGAATCGTCCAAAAGCCGGTTAATCAGAGCCAACACGATTTTATGCTCACTGCCGATTTGAACGGGGTGCCACTGATCGGCGGCGGCGGCGGTAACGGAAAGGTGGGTGCTGAAATGGTGGAATTTTCCCTTAGCTCCGTTTTTGTATGAGTGGAACTTCGCGAAACCCTTTGAAAGCTCGTTTACGTTCAACCAGCTTTCCAGAAAATCCGCCCCGAAACTCAGCAAAACCTTGGCGTTTTCTATTTTATATTGGGGAATTTCGTTCAGATCGAAAAGAAAATCGTTGGCTTCGCGAATGTCGCTGACCGGTGCCAAGTCGAAATCCACCTTCGTTCCGCCGACCTCGGCCAAAAAATCGTCAATCAGGACCTGATAAGAACCCGAATGGCCGTTTCCCAGATAAAGTACTTTGCCCTGATTGGATCCCAAAGCGTTTTTGAAGTCGTCCACGGCTTTTTTCCATTCCACCCGACTGCCCCGAAGCGCGGGGTATTTGATGCGCGCCGTGGAATAGGTGGACTGCAACGCCGAATTTCCGATGGTGCAAAGGCTCCCTTGGCTCAAAGGGTGGTTGGGGTTGCCTTCCACATGAATGGCGCGCCCCTCTCTGGTTTTCACCAACATGCCGCATTGGGCGGAGCATTCCTGACAAGTGGTGGCAAAGTAGTAGGGAACCCCGGTGACAACGTTGTCCGGGGGAACCAGGTAGGGAACCAAAGTTTCCACGGGATCGTTACAGCTGGCAACGGCGGCGGCGGCACCCCCTGTTGCGGCTATTTTAAAGAAATTACGGCGGTTAATATGGGTGGACATCAATTTTCTGGATAAGAAATAAATTAGGGAATTCTGTATGTGCGAATCAAGCGGGGTCAATAATGACAAACCAAACAATCAATCGGACCGTTCACGTGCCCCGCCGGTTTCGGCTTGTCGGCCACAATTTTACCGCCCTTTGTTTCTCTGACGGGCTGGGCAATCTTGCCCTCTTCGGTCACGCCCCAGTCGGTGCGGTGGCAGGTGATGCACCAACCCATGCTGAGGGGAATTTCGCCTTGGATTCTTTGCGGCCAGGGTTGATCCATTTTTGATACTTCGCCGTGGCAGTTGGTGCAATCAAAGGACTTGTTCAAATGAACTTGGTGGGAAAATTTAACGTGGTCGGGGAGATCGTGGATCTTCTTCCAGGGTATGGATTCCTGTTTATCCCAATAACTTTGGATTTTGGCGATTTCGCTCTGCTGCTCGGCCGTGCGCCCTTTGATGATTACATGACAGCCCATGCACGTTCTTACGGGAGGAATTCCCGAATTGATGGATCTTCGAGCCGAACTGTGACAGTACTCGCAGGAAATATTATTGTCGCCGGCATGGGTTTTATGCTTAAAGTCAATGGGCTGTTTTATCTTCTTGTAAAATTCCTCGTCATACAACAAGTCGTCAACAATATAGCCGTCTATGTTGAATTTCTTGGATTCGGCCAGAAGGGAAACGGAAAGAAAACAAGAAAACAGGAAAAATAGTGGTTTTAAATTCATTCAAATGTTTAGCGTGTTGGGTGGATAAAACGGCCGTGTTTCAAAAGCCGTAAATCAGGGCTTCCATAAAAAATCGGCGTTAGTCGTCAATGTGCGTGATTGATGAGTTGAACTTTTACGGTCATCGCTTTTTAGCCTTGCGAACCTGATCCCGTCACAAGACCAAAAAAGCGTCTTCTTTTCTCGGGGCTGTTCCGGACAAATTCGGAAAGCAACTTCTCGGGGCTGTTCCGGACAAATTCGGAAAGCAACCCAAAAAACTTCCGATGCTTTGGGGGAGAAAGGTTAATATCCTCCCGACTTTACTTTATCCGGACAAGGAACAGCCACAACGGATATGTTTGCAACTTAAAGATCGAGATTCAAAATTAAACGACAAAAATTGGCAAGGGCAAAAGGAGAATTTTTTCCCAAGGCTGTTTTTTCTCTCCAATCGGACGATTCACAGGTTTAAAACCGAATCCATCTACTTCCGCCAAAAAATATGCGGAAACCGACTGAAGGATAGCCGCCAAAGTAATGGGGCACGCGGCTAAATCGGGTTTGTTGAAATTGAAGCGATGGTAATCTTTTCTTATTGAACGAAAGAGTTGGAGAGAACATCAACATTGTCGGAAACCTTGGAATGACAACGGGCTTTCCTCCGGAGTCTCGCCAATAATGTCCGGTTTTGGCGGTAAAACGCACAGTCCTGATGGCACCCCGTTTTCCGATTTTCGATTTCGGTCGGGTAAACAGCCCGGTCAGCTCTCCAATCGCCGGTTACTTAATTGACGTTAAGCCAAAACATAGTTTCGCACAATAAAATCAAGCTTCCGCCAATAAAACAAATCACTCCTTAAATGCCTCTAGTTTTTTCCCAAAAGCCTTTCCTTCTTTCCGTGTGTTCCGCGGTAAAAAAATGCTTCAAGTTTTCCGTGTATTCCGTGTGTTCAGTGGTAAAAAAATTCTTTCTTCTTTCAGTGTATTCCGTGTATTCCGCGGTAAAAAATTCTTTCTTCTTTCAGTGTATTCCGTGTGTTCCGCGATAAAAAAATGCTTCAAGTTTTCCGTATATTCCGTGTGTTCCGCGGTAAAAAAATGCTTCAAGTTTTCCGTGTATTCCGTGTATTCCGTGGTAAAAAAATTCTTTCTTCTTTCAGTGTATTCCGTGTGTTCCGTGGTTGGGATTGATTATAATGAAATTTTACGACAAGTTATCTTAATTATTATAAAATCGGTATCCGCTTAAAACTTTCACCGATTCTTCCCTTCAATTTTCTGCGCCGAAATTCCCATGCAACAAACCGAAACCCCGAAAGCAAGGCCCTTGGACGAAAGAGAAAAAATCCTGCTGAGGGGTTACTTCGGGGATATCGTCGGGCAATCCAAGCGCATGGACGATCTCGCCCGGCAACTCGTTACCGTTTCGCTGGCCGTGCCGGGCGGACTCACCGGCATTTTTCACGCCACCCAAACCACCGGTTTCCAAGGATTGGAAAAATGCTTAATCACCGCCGCTTTTGTTTGCTGGGGGTTGTCGCTGGTCTGTGCCTTGGTTTGTCTGATGCCCCGTAAATACAAGGTGGATCCAAATTTGCTGACCCGGGTTCCCTTTCCCGAAACCCCGGAAGAAATCATGGGGATCGAGGAGTTTTTCTTTTTCACCGCCCAACACAAACGCCGTTGGATCCTGCCTTCCTGTTTGTTCATTGCGGTCGGCATCCTGCTGGCGGCGACGGTCATTCTTTATTGAACAAAACCCCGAAAGCGAAATACACGATGAAAGAACGAAGAACGCACTCCTGCCAAGCCTGCGGAGAAACCTTCACCTTCCTTGCCGATCCCGACGAAAGCGAGATCGTCGATCTAACCTGCCCTTTCTGCCAAGCGGCCTTGCGCATCGATTTTTCCCGCTACCGCGACGGGGGAAGCCCCATTTTCAAAAATACCGAAGGGGAAGCGGAAAAAACGGTTTACGCCTATCGATTTCCCGAAATCATCCCGGCCCTCAAGCGTGAAGGGAACGAAGTGGAAAACCCATGAGCAAAAACACTTTGATTCTCCGTGCCGCAGAAATCGCCGAGGATAAACTGAACTCTTTGATTCAATTATCAAAAGAATTATCCGGACTCTACGCAGGGCGATATGTCGTTACCGAAGAAATGCTGGAACAAATCGGCGATCTGCTTTGGCAATCCCTCGCGAACGAAACCGCCAAAAAAACAATCGCCGAATACCGCGGACAAATCCCGCTTTCCATTCGGGTGGAAACAGAGAACCCCAAATTGGCCCAACTCCCTTGGGAAACTTTGCGGCACCCCGAAAGGGGATTTTTGGGAAGGGATGAACAATTCACCCTCAGCCGTTGCCTCCCGTCAGTCCCCACCGAGTTTCCCGATTTGGAAAACGCCCCGCTCCGCGTCCTGCTGTTCACCACCCAACCGGATGATTTGGACGAAAGCCGTTTGGATATTGAGGAAGAACAAGCCTTGGTTCAAAGCACTTTGGCCGTTGCCGAGGCGGAAGGCAAAGTCATACTGGATTTGCCCGAGGACGGAAGGTTTTCCACCTTTCAAGAACGCCTGAAAAATTTCCGTCCGCATTTGGTTTGGCTCAGCGGACACGGCAATTTTCACGAGGATCGCCTTGAAAACAAGGCATGGGGAACCTTCCTGTTCGAGGACGAATACGGAAACAGCGTTGAAATTGACGAAAACCGACTGGCGGAATGCTTTGTCAACACGGCCGTGCAAGCGGTTGTGTTGTCCGCCTGCCTCAGCGGGAAGGGCGGTTCGGCCAACCTAGTCAACGGACTGGCCGGACGGATGGCGGCGCAGGGCGTTCCGCAGGTGATCGGTATGAGGGAATCCATTTTTGACCAAGCGGGCATCAAGTTTGCCGAAGCCTTTTTTCAAAGCTTGATGCAAAACAAAACCACGGCCCAGGCCCTTCAGGCTTCCCGGCTCGCCATTAAGCAACCTTTTCAGGCGCGCCTGTCAAGGAACCGCCAACCGCCAAGTTCGGAGGAACTCACGTTCGGGCAATGGTGCTTGCCCATGCTGATTTCCGCCGATCCGGAACGCAAACCGAACCATCCCCGGCAAAACCCGAAACCGAAAAAACAACCCGATCCGCTCAACCGCACCCTGATGGAAAACGTGGCCGTTCCGGAAAGATTCATCGGAAGGCGCAGGGATCTTCGCAAACTTTGCAAACCGGAAAAGCACACGCAAAGCCTTCTGATCACCGGCGCGGGCGGCATGGGAAAAACCGCCCTGGCGGGAAAACTGGCCCAAAAACTCCAAAAACAAGGTTATGAGGTATTCGCCTTTTCCGCTCGCCCGGAAAACAATTGGAGCCGTTTTGTCGCGGAAATGGAAGACCGGCTGACGGGCGGGTTTTTGGACGAATACGGCAAAAAAATCCCGCGGGCCGAAACCGAGGAAAGGAAGGCGAAACTTTTGCTGGAAACGCTTTTGAGGCAAACCGAAAACCGCATGGTTTTGTTTTTGGACAATCTGGAATCGGTTCAAGACCCCAAAACCCGCACCTTGAAGGATGACAAACTCGGTCCGTGGATCGATCAGGCCCTGAGGTTGGAGGGTTTGGCGGTTTTGCTCACTTCCCGCTGGAAATTGCCGAATTGGGACGAAGCGACCCATTACCCCTTGCCTCCCCCGGTTTTCGGGGATTTCATCGGTCAAGCCCGCCGTTTGGGTTTTCCCGCCGATTTTTGGAAAGACCGCTCCCGCCCGTTCCGCCTTTACCAAGCCTTGGGTGGAAATTTCCGGGGATTGGAATTTTTTGCGGCCGCCCTCCGGAAAATAGAAAACCGGGGGGAGGAGGAAGATTTCCTGCGGCAAATCGCCCAAGCCACCGAAGAAAGCAAAGCGGAACTAGCAATCAACCTCGCCATCGAAAAAGTACTGGAACACCGCACCGCCGATGAAAAGGAATTGCTGAGACGCCTGCAAGCCTTCCAAACCCCGATTCCGGCGGAAGGCATCAAAAAACTGGCCTTGCCCGATATGCTGGACAGCCAAAATTCATTGGCCGAATTGATGGCCGTTTCGCTGGTGGAACAATACCCCGATCCCGAATACCGCACGAGCCTTTTCGCCCTTTCCCCCTTGGTGCGGGAACATTTAACCGGCAAAGGTTTTGCGACTCCTGAAGCCACTTTATTGGAAAAAGCCGCTGATTTTCTGGAATGGTTGTTCCTGCACGAACGTCGAACGCTGACTTGCGCATATTGCACCCACCAAGCTCTGGAAGAGGCAAACCTCACCGAACGCGCCCAAAAGTTTGTTTTGGATTGGATAGTTGGAAAACTCACACTTTCCGGTCTTTTCCAAACGTTGCTCAAAGACTGGCTGTTGCCGATGAAAGACAGTCCTTTTACATCCATCCGGGGAAAAGCCTTGGAACAAATCGGAAAGCAATACCTTCATTTGAGAGATTTTGAACAAGCCTTGCTGCATTTACAAGAAGCCCTCGAAATCTGCCGGGAAATCGGCGATAGGGCCAGCGAATGCAATACTCTCAACCTCATTTCTTCTGTATGTTTTGATTGCGGAAACTACGAGGCTGCGCTTGTCTTAATTGCCAAATCTCTCGAAATTAGCCAGGAAACTGGCGACCAAATCTCCGAAGGGGCTAGTCTTAACAACATTTCACAAATTTGCAATGTCTGCGGAGACGACGAGACTGCGCTTGTTTTGCTCAACGACTCTCTCAAAATTCGACGGGAAATCGGCGATAAGTACGGCGAAGGAGCTACTCTCAATAACATTGCGGACATTTATTACGAAAAAAGTGAATACGATCAGGCTCTTCTCTTTTTTAATGATTCTCTCAAAGTTCGCAGGGAAATCAGAGATCGAGTTGGCGAAGCTCAATCCTTCAACAATATTTCACAAATTTACCATGCCCGTGGAGACTACGACAACGCTCTCTTTTTCCTCAACGACTCTCTCAAAATCCTAAGGGAAATCGGCGACCGACAAGGCGAAGGCACTATTCTCAACAGCATTTCACAAGTTTACGATGCTCGCGGAGACTACAACAACGCTTTCCTTTTCCTCAACGACTCTCTTAAAATCCGCCGGGAAATCGGTGATCGAAAAGGTGAAGGTGAATGCCTCAACAATATTTCACAAATCCATCAAGTTTGCGGAGACTACGACAAAGCTCTGCTTTTCCTCAACGACTCTCTCGAAATCAACCTTGAAATCTGCGATATCGCTGGCATGGTCGTAGCGTTGTTTAATATTGGAAATACTTATCTGACTAAAGAAAAACTCCAAGAGGCTATTGCTTATTGGCTAGTTGCCTACGAGTATGCCAAGCAGTTTGCTTTGAAGAAGGCTTTAAATGCGTTGGAAGATTTAGCGAATCAGCTTGGATTGGAAGGCGGTTTGGAGGGCTGGGAAAAGCTGTTGCAAAATCAGCCAGACCCGTAGGAAAAGGTTTCAAGCGTTCCGAACATGGAGCGTTGTTTTTACCGTTTTTTAGAAAAATTTTCCGCTGTTGCCGTTCTTTTGGAAAAAGGCGGGTTGAATACCCCACCGATGGGTCTTGAGATTTAGAAAAAATAGAAAAACCCACTTCTTCACGGACTCTGTTTTTTAGAAATCCCTTTGGTTAAGGGGCGGGGCGTAAATGTTGGGTTTGGCCGGACTGCCAATGGATCCGGAACCGTACACAGCGTTCCCCGCACCTCCGCGTGAACCAAGTCCTACCCTGACCGTAGATTGTACGTTGTCCAGCGTTCCCCGCGCCTCCGCATGAGCCTCAAAAGACGCAAAAAGGTTTCCCACAGAGGCCGCTGTGCTTTTGTCTTATGCAGGGTCCGCAGTGTTACTTACGTTGAATTTAAAAAAGTTGCATTGGGATACCGCCTCCATTAGAACCAAGCGAATTGACGCAACCAGAATTTTTTCAACGTAAGTATGAAAAGCTCCGTTGGGAGCGGCACCTTTGTAGAAAAAACATTGCCGTCAAGACAAGCTCCGTTGGAGCGGCACCTTTGTAAAGGAACGCCGTAAAAATTTCGCCCCCACGGGGCTTGATGGAGGGTGAATTTCCGTTGCTACAAAAATATCGCCCCCATGGGGCTTTGTTAAATGGGGCTATGGAGAAACAGGAGCAACATTTTTGCGGGAACATCGCCATCAAGACAAGCTCCGTTGGGAGCGGCACCTTTGTAGAAAAAACATTGCCGTCAAGACAAGCTCCGTTAGGAGCGGCACCTTTGTAGAAAAAACATTGCCGTCAAGACAAGCTCCGTTGGGAGCGACACCTTTGTAAAGGAACGCCGTAAAAGTTTCGCCCCCACGGGGCTTGATGGAGGGTGAATTTCCGTTACCACAAAAATATCGCCCCCATGGGGCTTTGTTAAATGGAGCCATGGAGAAACAGGAGCAACATTTTTGCGGGAACATCGCCATCAAGACAAGTTCTGTCAGGAGCGGCATCTTTGCGGAAAAAACATTGCCGTCAGGACAAGCTCCGTTAGGAGCGGCACCTTTGTAGAAAAAACGTTTTTTTGTAAAGTTTCCGGCAACCCTTTCTCATTCCCGTCCCGAAGGGAGAGAGACATAAACCGGCTTCGGCAACGGTCGAAGGCTATCCGGATTGAAGGCTCTTCAGCTTTATTACGAAAATGCCGCATTTCGTTTGTTTCCAAACCGGGACGGATTCGGGCATTTTGCCACCCTCCCTCTGGCCGTGTTCGCTTTCCGCAACGGCCTGTTTGGGCCGGCAATACGCAGAGGTTTTGAAACAGCCGGAATATCCTGCGGTCGATGAGATTCCAAAACCTTTGGCGTAAAGTTTGACCGCTTTTTTGGGGTTTTGGTCTGGCAACCTTTTTAACAGCCCCGAATTTCCGTTGTTCTAAATAAAGCTTGGATACCGCTATAGTTTGTCCGGTTTTTATTGGTGCTGACGAAAAAAACGCTGTTGTTTTTCTAAAAAAATGAGAATTATTCTAAATAACAGAAATTTTTGCTTTGCGCATCGAACAACTTATCGCCGGCTTTCCGAAAGCCGGCCTTAAATCCATTCCGTTCGGTAAAGTAAATCCACACCTTTGCGCATAAAGGTTCACGGGATTTCACTTTTGGGGGTTGCTCTCATAACCGCCCGCCTGCAAAACCTCGGTTTATTTCCATTCAAATAAACGTTTCCCCTCTTCAACAGGCACGCACGCCAAGCGATGCCTTTCAGAACGACCTTGCCGGGTGATCCGTCACCAAATCTTTTCTCGGGGTGTTTCCCTTGGTTTTGCTTCCCCGTCTCCAACCGATCTTGGCCAAGGCTTCTTCCGGAAATCGCTTTCCAAATTCCCCCCTCAAATGGCTCGAATGACACCCATTCAACTTGCCGCCCGGAAGGATAACTCACAAACTTCGTAGGCTTCGCCTCGCTTGAATGAATGGGAAGGCTTTTGCGCAATGGGCGGCGAAACCCGGTAAAAGGGAATGGAAGAAAACCCGAACCCAACCGCTTCCAGGAGATGAAAAAGAAGGAAAATAGGCCAAACCGAGCATGGGAAGAATGCGCAAGGGCAGTTTTCACGACCGGAAGCATGAGATCCCGAACCAAAGCCAAACACCAATTTTTTCTGCCAGAAATTGAGGGAGCGTTTAATCGAAAAAACAAGGCAGATAAAAAAATTTTTAATCCAAGCACTTTAATAATGATTCATTCCAAGAGCCTCTAAAGCGAGAACAGTCTTAAGAAAAATGAAAACAATTAACATGTACACTAAATAATCCAGAATTTTTACTTGACAATTAATTTCATGGATCAAATTTTTATTTTGAATATTACTTCTGATGAAAATATTTCTTTTCTAAAATATTTCATTTTTTAGAAAATGGGTTAGGTCTTCTAGAAAAAAACAAAAAAATTAACTCAT
>JAOWAZ010166589.1:0-12539 GCA_028565935.1 Goniobranchus fidelis
TCTCTCTCTCTCTCTCTCTCTCTCTCTCTCTCTCTCTCTCTCTCTCTCTCTCTCTCAACCTCACAAAAAGTGTAATAATACATTTGGTCAAAATCCCCTCCCCCTTTTCTTTCACTTTTCTTACAAGAGCCAAAACCCCTCCCCCTCCAAGGTGTAAGACTATATTTGAACGGCCCCTAATTAACTTAGTAAAACACATCCCCGTGCAAACACACACAGACACACACAGACACACAATGCATGCATCCAGCAGTCAGTGTCTTGACTCTTTACAGGGCGTACTAGGGCCTAGTTTATAGTGAGTGATGCTCACAATGCGACGATACTGTACTACAATTTATTGGTTCCTCCTGCACATCGGGCTTTAGGGTCATAGCCCGACCTGGCCTGTTTTTCCCAATGGTCTCAACCTTGAAGAGATGCGCGATAGATGCCTTGAATATCACTAAAGCCCCTGTAATACTCGGGCTCTGAGGAAAGAGCCCGACCTACAATGAATCTGGGATTGTTGCGTATTTTCTTAAACAGCGATGACTGTGTCATACTGTTTATTTATAACTCTGCATATAGTTGACTATTTGAAGGCTCAAGGAGGGCTGATTTTAATTCATTTTGATTGGGGCGGATCTCTTTTGGGAATAAATGGTTTGAGAGGAATTTTCTTAATTTTGCAACTCGGGCTCAGCCCGACAAGCCCGACCCCTGCAGTCGCCACTGCGGTAAACCAATGTAAAGTAATAGAGATAGCAATGGATAACTGTTAAATTACACAATAAGGATAGTTTACTACTTTCAGAGTACACCTTAGGGTTGGAAAGAGAAAATGCAAATATCAGTAACTTGTGTGACCTCCTTTTCGAGCAATGACTTCAAGGCATCTTCATCACATTGTAGGTTGTGTATATGGATTTCAGGAATGTTTTTCTGTAGTTCTGTGAGTCTACCCATAAGTTCATCAGCGTTTTGAGGTACGGAATTTAGCTCCCTCAACTGACATCCCATCATATCCTACATTATGCTCGATGAGATTTAAATTGCCTTACTGCTGCCATGGATCAATGTGATTTTCGTGAACAAGAAACTCACCTGTAATCCTTGCACTCAATTGGTCTCTTTCTGTATACTGTTTCATGAGCATTAAACATAGACTACCAAATGTATTTATCCACCGTTCAAAGCATGCGAAAGACCAACAAATAACAGACATTTTAAAGAAATATGCCATGTTATATTTTGGATTCTTCAATAACTTTGTGTAAAGTTTCTTTTGAACATCAGCATACGTACATAGTGACCCCACCTCAGTCTCTCTCTTTGGTGGCTATCTGTCTCTTACAGCCAATTTTTTCCATGATTTTGAGTGACCAAATGAAGTGATTTAGTTGTAGTTATAAAAAGATTGCTGTTTTTTTAAAAAAATAAAACTTTACACTAAAAAAAAGGAGTTATGTGAACTTGCTTTAAGTTGATTTTTCTTCAACCTTTCACTTTTCAGGTGAAAGATGCCCTCAATGATTCACTGACATGCCAATGTGGGAAGGAAAATCACAAAAAGGATTTTAAAGGAAGCAGACATACAGATGCAGAGAACAATACATTCAATGAAAACACAGGATCTTCATCAATGCACGACACTTTTGTGTCCAATGTGTCTCTTTTAGAAAAATCTTTTGATAAAGATGGGAAGCATACTGACGTATATCCATTTTCTCCAATAAAGCCTCAGAGTCAGATGCAATGCATGACAAACAAAATACCCTTGGCATCTGCAGATACATCCTCTAATGTCTCCAATGCCTCACAAGCTTCTCTACATCAGTCTTCTCCAAAAAGTATTGTCCAGGAAGTACCCAAACTAATCATTGATGTGCCTAAACCTGTTCATACACCACCTATCCTGGATGAATCCCAAAATGCATCTGGCCAATCTCAGTTTAAGGAAAAGGAAACTGTCACTGAGAACAGAGTAAAAAGCGGAACTGAAAAAAAAGGATTTGGACTTTCTGATTTTGATGATAGTGAGCCAGATTTTTGTTTAAATGATGTAATTGATGATTCTGTGATGAAATCAGTATTAAAAATATGTCAAGAACCTCTTGGTTGTGATACAAAATCATTTGAAGCCAAAGATCAAAAAGGTGAAAGTGGAACTGAAGAAAAAGTAACTCATAAGCAAGCAGATACCCAGATTTTCACAGCAGATTCTGCGGATGCCAAAACTCAAGTTGCACAGCAAAACCACTTCAGTTCTATTCATTCTTGCCTTTTAGAAGCTCAAGATGCTAAAGTAAGTCCAAAATACCTGAATAAAAAAGTCTCGAACAATGTTGATGAGGATGAAGAATTAGTTGGAACTGTTTCTACTTCTTCCAATGATACTGTTTTCCTTGTGCCATTGGTGCCTGCTGCTAATTCTAATAAATGTACAAAATCTTCTCTCAAGCTGAAAAAGAACCAAGAACTCAATTCAAGAAAGTTGCCAAAGTATAACCTTTTGCATCAGGTTGAAAATCAAGAAAAGGACAGTGGACTAAAGGAAGACTCTGTTTCCAAAGGGTTTGAAGATTTCTCAAATACCAGTAACCTGCCTAAATATTCAGAGCCAATGATGACAACGGAGGCAAAATCCTTTGCTCCAGTAAGAACAAATTCAATGTTTTCAGCTCATGAAGAGCACAAGTATGATAATGAAACAATCAAATTGAGAAAGGCCAAACTGTCTGTATGTGAAGTAAAAGCATCAGAATTGGACATGTCAAGTAATTCAAAGTCATTCCCAATGCATATGAGTGAACATAATCTCACAATTCAGTGTCATAGCACAAAGGAGACACAAACCTCAGGCACAGAGTTTGGAGAAAATATTTTAGATGTTATCATTTATTCTGACAAGAGAAATTTTACAAATACTGAAGCAGAGCCTGTGGTTGAAAGTGGATGTGTGAACTCTTCTGAAGGTTCAGAAAGACTATTGGATAAGGAAAAATTGGTAGAATCGGCAAAATATCCATCAAAACCTGGGGCAGAAGGAACAGAGGATACAGAAAATTCAGTCAGGAATTCTTTGGAGCTGGTTAATGAAACCATGATTGAGCACTTTAAAGATCCAAAACATTCTCCTAAGCCAGAGTCACATACCGAAGATACCATTCACTCTTTTGAGACTGAGGAAAGGCTTGATAACAAGTCTGAAGCAGTTGATTCATCAGAAGTTACAACCTTATGTTCAGATACTTTATTAAAACAACCGTCACTTGTAATGTCTGAAGAAAATGTACAAAAATTTTTGGTACATCCTCTTGAAAATTTGACGGTACCTGTGGATGATACAACAAACACATCTGTAAATACAAGTCAAAGTGTGCCGATGGGGGATACAAATACAACAAAGCCAACAGAATATAGAGGTCAAAGTGCACCAGTGGATGATACATCAAATGCATCTGTGCATACAAATCAGTTTGCACTGATGAATGATACAACAAATGCATCTGTACATACAAGTCAAAGTGTGCCAATGGATGATTCAGCAAACTCATCTGTACACGCATTTCAAAGTGCACCAATGTATGATACAACAAATGCATCTGTACATGCAAGTCAAAGTATGCCAGTAGATGATACATCAAATGCATCTGTACATACAAATCAAAGTGCGCTGGTAGATGATACAACAAATGCACCTGTACATACAAGTCAAAGTATGCCAGTGGATGATACAAAAAACACATCTGTACACACAGGTCAAAAAGCACCAATGGATGATACAACAAATGCATCTTTACATACAAGTCAAAGTATGCCAGTAGATGATACAACAAATGCACCTGTACATACAAGTCAAAGTGTGCCAATGGATGATACAACAAACACATTTGTATGCACAGGTCAGAGTGCACCAATGGATGATACAACAAATGCATCTTTACATACAAGTCAAAGTGCGCCAGTAGATGATACAACAAATGCACCTGTACATACAAGTCAAAGTGTGCCAATGGATGATACAATAAACACATTTGTATGCACAGGTCAGAGTGCACCAATGGATGATACAACAAATGCATCTGTACATACAAATCAAGGTGCACATATGGATGACACAACAAATGCATCTATAATTACAAGTCAGTGTGCGCCAATGGATGATACAACAAATCCATCTGTACATGTAAGTCAATGTGCGCCAATGGATGACACAACAAATGCATCTATAATTACAAGTCAATGTGCGCCATTGGATGACACAACAAACCCATCTGTACATACAATTCAAAGTGCACCAATATTTCTCAATGGTGTAGTGCTAAATGCAAATATATATTCTCCCAATCCACAGACATTCACACATCCCCAAGATGTCTTAAATGCACCCATGGATACCAAAATAAATGTGGCTGTACATTCTGCCGATTCCGTATCAGAATCCATGTGTAGGCGACAAAGTACAGACTTGCACACTTCTGTACAAACAAGTCTTTTAACTGATGATGAACCAAAAACAAATATACAAGCTGTAAATACTTCTCAAAACTGTGCAGATCATTCTCTGGAGATGTCCACAATGAAAACTGTGATTGATACAGATATCCAGTCTCCAGAAATAGTGCACCCTGAAATGGACAATCTCCTTGATATTGATGTAATGTCCTTAGAACATGATCCTGTCTATGATGAAAATGAATCGCCAAATGTATTTTCTGCCCAGATAGACACAGTCAATTTACCTAAGGAAACTGTTCCATGTCTAAAACATGAGGTGATTTTTTTAGATGAGATATCTAATGTGGACATGGGTTCTACAGAGCCTGAGGTTATAATAGTGGATGATTCATCAGATGTTGAATCAGGAGGTACAATCCTTGTGGATGATGATTCAGATGTTGATTCTTTAGAGGTCTTGGACGTAGATAGTGCTCATGTTGAGCAAGATCATTTGGGATCTCAAATGGTAATTAGAGATAATAAGAATTTAGACACATTTATCAACATCAGGATATCTGAAGTAAATCTTAAAAAAGAAAATAACATACCACAAGACATTCAGAATCTTATAAAAGATGAGCCAAAACAAATTCTCCCTGGAGAAGATAAGGAAGAGTCTGATAAAGATCAAGTTCTTTCAAAAAGCAAGCCACCAGATATGTTGTCCATTAAGAATGAAACCCTTCCTATTCCTAAAGCTGAGCTGTATGAAAATGGCATTTCTTTGGAAAAGGACCCATGTGAAGAGAGGATTATCATTGGTAGCCATGTGCATATCAGAAAGCATGAGCTGCATGAAGATGAGATGTCTGCTGAAACTGGTATATTGCTTGAAGATAAATCACAGGAAGATGGAAGATTAACAGCTCACCAAAACCATCCCAAAGAAAATGGCATGCCCAACAGAGATGTCTTGAAGTCTGTTGAAAGTCAAAAAATCACTGGAGAGTACAGGATGACTGTAGGACTTGAAAATCTACCTAAAGAAAATGAGAATCCGGCTGGAAATCAAAAGATTTTTGGAGGATATGACATGCCTGATCAGGTGTTTGAAGAAGAGAATAAGATGCCTAGTGAAAACCTAAATCTTATTACAGAATCTGAGAAAGTTGTAGAAAGTCGAATTATTTCTCAAGAAATTGAGATGCCAGTTGAAAATTCTATGCTTCAGGGAGAAAATGGGTTACCTTCAAGAAATCTTAAATCTGATGAACGAGAAATGTCAGTAGGAAATCATATTTATCCTCAAAAAACGCAGATGTCTGTAGAAAATCAAACTATTCCAGAAGAATCTCAGTTGTCTGTAGGAAATCGAACACTTCCTGAAGAACCTCAGATGTCTGTGGAAAATCAAACTCTTCCACAAGAATCTCAGTTGTCTGTAGGAGATCAAAAGTTTCCTGAAGAATCTCAGTTGTCTGTGGAAAATCAAACTCTTCTTAAAGAATCTCAGATGTCTTTGGAAAATAAAACTCTTCCTGAAGAATCTCAGATGTCAGTGGAAAATAAAGCCCTTCCTGAAGAATCTCAGATGTCTGTGGGAAATCAAACTCTTTGTGAAGAATCTCAGATGTCTGTGGAAAATCAAAACTCTCAAGAAACTCATAATTCTGTGAAAAATCAAGCTGTACGCAAAGAGTTTCAGATGTCTATGGATAATCAGACCTTCCCTGAAGAAACTCAGAATTCCGTGAAAAATCAAACCCTTCCTGAAGAAACTCAAAAGTCCAAAGAAAATCATTCTTTTCCCGAAGAAAATATGTCTATAGAAATTCAAACTGTTACTGAAGAACATCAGAGTACGCTTGTAGAGTATCATCTGCTTCCTCTTAGAATCCCAGAGCCTGTTGATGTACATCAAGACATACCTTTAAAAGATGCAAATCTTCCTGAGAAAAATGAGACGTCTGCTGATGAAGATAAAAAATGTCCTGAAGAAGAGATGCTTGTAGAAAATCAAAAGCTTTTGGGGGAACTTCAGGTTACTTTGGTAGAAACTAAGGAGCCTTCTAAAGAAGATCAGGATATCCCAGTAGTTGAGCACAGGGAAGATCACAAGATGTTAGTAGAAAATCAAAACCTTTGTGAGGATGATGAGATGTGTGAAGAAAATCAAAATCTTTCTGAAAAAAATGAAATGGCAGGGGATCAAAAAAATCCGGATGAAGCTAATATAACTGTAGCAATTCACACTTTACACGTAGAAAATCAAGAGCTTCCTGAAGAACATCAGATTGCAGTTATAGCCAATCAAACGCTCCTCGGGGAACATCCAGTCACAGTTTTAAAGAATCAAGAGCTTCCTGGGGAACATCAGGTCACAGTTTTAGAGAATCAAAAGCTTCCTGAGGAACATCAGGTTACTATTTCAGAGAATGCAGAGCTTCCTGAGGAATATCAGATCACAGTTTTAGAGGATCAAAAGCTTCCTGATGATCATCAACTTACAGCTTTAGGGTTAGAGGATCAAGAACTTTCTAAAGAACCTATGGTTGCGCCTCTAGATAAGGAAGATCGTCTTCAGGAACATCTGGTTTCCCCTTTAGAACATCAAACTCTTGTTCAAGAAACTGAAATGTCTGCAAGCGATGAGAAGTGTTTTGAAATGGATGAGGTGCCTGCAGAAAATCAAAAGAAAGATAATGAGATCGCTGTAAAAAATCAAGAGCTTTTTGGAGATCTCCAGGATGTAACTAGAGAAAGCCAAGATTCTCTTAATGAACATCAGGAAGGAACAGTTGAAAATCAAAAGACATTTAAAGAACAACAAGCAGTGACTGGAATACACCAGAAGCTTTTGGAAGAAAATGAGATAGATGAGCATTTCAGAAATCAGATTTCAGCTGTAAAATTGCCTGAAGGAGTACTTTTGGAAAAAAATGCAATGAAAGGAATGATGACTTTATCATGCATTGAAAGCAGCAGTGTAAGTCCTGATCAAACTCAAGAACAAGACATGTTTTCATCACAAAAGAATGCACTCAAAAAGGCTTCTTCAGAGACAAAGTCAGATCAAGCTGCAAATATTACTGATGGTGACCTAAATATTATTCATGAAGGAAATAGAGACAAGGTTCATACCCTCTGTATGGACGTAACTGAACCCTCCTCTCTGTTGACTTTTTCAGTGCAAGCGCAACCTATTTCAAGTAAACGGCGTGAAGCAGAAAGTTATAAACAGCAAGAAACAAGAATAACAAATGATGTAAGTCAAGGGTTAGACTCTATTGATGTTATCACAGTAGCAGCAAGAGAAGATTTAGAAGGAGCAGATTTTATAACAAGCACACCAATTGACAATAAGACAAACAATAATTTGAAGATTGGGCCTCTCAGAGGTGAAATTTTAAGTCCAGTCTATGAGATAAGGGACGAAACTGCTTCCCACAATTTAAACGTGGAAGAGTTCAACTCCAATAATATATTATCAAATCTAAACAATACCCATGATGTTGGATCGGTTCAGATAGCACAGGGAGAAGGAACTTCTCAGTACAAGGTTCTGTACGCAGAAGGAAAAACTGAAGATTATATGATCACAGAAAAAAATTCAGATAAGAAACATGTACCTGAAGTTGGTTGTAATGAAACGCAGGACTTTGATGCTTTTGGCGAGGATGAGACCAAGGATTTGAATAATTTATGTGAAGATGAGACTCAAAATTTGTATGAAATTCCTGAGGATGAGACACAAGATTTGAATGGTAATCCTGAGGATGAGACACAAGATTTGAATGATAATCCTGAGGATGATATGCACGATTTGAATGATAATACTGAGGATGAGACGCAAAATTTGAATGATTATCCTGAGGATGACACTCAGGATTTGAATACTAATCCTGAAGATGAGACACAGGATTTAAATGTTTCTGAGCATGATGTGCAGGATTTAAATGGATTTTGTGGGAATGAGACACAGGATTTCAATGGAATTTCTAAGATGCAGGATTTGAAGGACATTTGTGTAGATGAGACACAGGACATGAAGGATATTTCTGAGGATGAGACACAGGATATGAAGGAAATTTGTGAGAATGAGACACAGGATTTCAATGGAATTTCTAATAAGATGCAGGATTTGAAGGACATTTGTGTGGATGAGACACAGGACATGAAGGATATTTCTGAGGATGAGACACAGGATATGAAGGAAATTTGTGGGAATGAGACACAGGATTTCAATAAAACTTCTGAAGAAGAGACACAGGATTTCAATGAAATTTGTGAGAATGAGACCCAGGATTCCAATGATATTTCTGAGGAAGAAACAGAGGATTTTGTTGAAATTTGTGAGGATGAGACACAGAATTGGAAGGATGTTGGTGGGGATGAAAAGCAGGATTTGAAGGAAATTTGTGAGGAAGAGGCACAAGATATCAAGGAAATTTCTGAGAATGAGACCAAGGATGTTAATAAAAATTCTGAAGAAAGTATAAAAAATTTGAAGGAAATTTGTGAGGAGGAGAAACAAAATTGGAAGGATGTTGGTTTGGATGAAAAGCAGGATTTGAAGGAAATTTGTGATGACGAGTCTCGGAAAATAAAGAAATTTTCTGAAGATGAAATACAGGAAATAAAGGAAGTTTCTGAGGATGAAGTAGAGGATTTGAAGGAAATTTCTAACGATGAAATACAGGAAAGAAAGGAAGTTTCTGAGGATAAAATACTGGATTTGAAGGAAATATTTGAGGAGGAGAGACAAAAGTGGAAGAATGCCAATGGGAATGAAAAGCTACATTTAAAGGAAATTTGTCAGGATGAGATGCGGGATATGAAAGAAAGCTCTGAGATTGAGATACTGGATGTGAAGGGAATTTCTGAGAATGAAAAACAAGAAAGTGAAGAGACACCTTTGACTTTATCAACTTGTGTTGAGCAGATAAGTGTCAGTAAGATTGCCTCCAATAAACATAACCATGTGACTTTGACTACCAATATCACATTTGAAGAATGTTGTGAAAACCCAAAGATTGATAACGAAAATGAAAACTCTGAAAAACTGCACAAAGGAACTGTTTCTGAAATTGCCAATATTGAGTTATATGAAAATGAAGGGATTAAAACTAGTGAAAACACTGTAAAAGAAAGTGATGAGCTTCTTATGAATGAAAATTATGAAAATAATGCACATAGATTCCTTCCAGAAGGCATTGAGTTAAACAGTACAATAAGAATGATGGTTGAAACTTATCCTCAAAGCAATGAAGAAAGGACTGGACATATCCATGAAAACAAACCTTATAAAAGCATCTCTGAAAAAGGAGAGGAAGAAGACAAGATGGATATTCGGCATAAATTTAGTGGTACTCACTCAAGAACTATTCCTCAATCAAAAGAAGTATGTCAAATTGCACCTGATGTTAATCAGCCTCTGATACTGAGTGACTATGATGAAGGAACAAGAGAAAAGGAGGTTAAAGGAAACTTATTGAGGACAAACTTTCATCAAAGTGATATCTCTTCTAAATCACCAGTGCATTCCGATGATCTATTTATCCATCCAGACCAAACTATTTCAAGGACATGCATCCCATGTAAGTCTCAGCCAGCTGAGGGTCTTGAGTCGAAAATTAATGAAGAGATTGATCCTCTTCTAGAAGATAAGAAACTCAGCTCTTCTTCTTTTGACCTCAGCAGTGAGATTGAATTCAAGGATGAAGAAGATTTACATTTATATTGGTCACAAGCTAGCAGTAACGATGTCTCAACAGAATCTGATTCTCAAACGACAGGCAATTCACAACCCCTTGCAACTTTTGTCTGTCATGCCGCAAATAAAGTTGATGAAAGCTGTGACAAGATGTTTTATGATATTAGTTTGACAAAAGTAAATTCTGTATCCAACCCCTGCAAGCAAAATTCTGCTTCATACTTGTATCAAGAAATTAATCCTAATGAAAATATGCCGTCTTGTGATGGTTCATCAAATCAAGCATCAAATGTTGATATTGATACAGTTTGTTCGAAGCAGGAAAACACTCTTGTGCTTGATGAGGAACAGAATAATGGAACAAACCTTAATAATAGCGTCTTCCCACCAGAACAAAAGAAGACTGAAAGAGAAAATGTTTCTTTGCCTGAAAATTTAGAATTTGGCAAAGCAAAAGAAAGTGAACCCTCAGTAAAGCAGATATCAGGTCTGCCCTCAGTCAAGCAAAACTTTTATGTTGATGGACTTGTTTCTGATCAGGAAACGGCAAGTACAGATGTTCCTGCTGCTGATCAGACATTAAATGTTGTAGATGGCACCCTACCTTCAGACAAGGAGGCAGACTTAATTCAATCTTCTGCCAAACAGGGAACTGAAATTTGTTCATTAGATAAAGACTGTGATTTGAGGAAAAGCACATTCACAGCAGAGAAGGAAAGAGTCTGTAAAACATATGTTGTAAACCAAAACGCCCAAATTCCACCTCAAGATGAAAGAACAGATTTTGGTTATAAGCTGTCTTCAAAGTTGGAAAAAGATATTAGTGATCAACAGAATCTCATAGATCAAGAAATTGGCTTAGAAGAGGATGTTCCTATACAAAATGAGGAAGAGGATTGTGATACTGTCAATGTGGTCTGTATGAAAGGGAGGGAACCTAAAACTGACATGTCATCTGGAAAAGAAGAAATGATTAGTACTATTGCCATAGACGCAGCAAAAGGAGTTTCCTCTCGTAGTTATGATTGTCAAGGTCCAGAAGCTGAAACCATTTGTGGTGGTATGGTGTCCAAAGAAGGACCAGAAAACAATCAAACTTTTAAATCAGGTATGGGTTGTGATGATACCATTTCCAGATCAGATAAAGATGGATCCCCTATGGTAAATGTTAGAAGGGAAAAGGAAGCCAGCATGGACAGTCTGAATTCTTTAAAAGATAAAGGAGTAGACTTAACACAAAAACCCATGAGATCTGATACCTGGACTGAAAAAGAAATCTGTTCTGAATCTGCTATGTCTCAGCAGAAAGAAGATGCAGAATTGGTACAAAGAAAGGACGAGAGGCATAAAACTGAGGTGCTGGCAACTGCTTCTTATGATATTGAACCAACTGGAGATCTTAAAAATGAAAATTTAAAAACACAATCCTCTGTTATAAAAACAGAAGCTTTGGCTAACAACGATGCAGTGAAAGAAAACTTTGTTTCTTTGAAGCAAGAGATGGCCTTCACAAGTCTGTCAGAAAAGCCACCACAGTTGGTTGAAAGATTGGAGGATACAGATTTGGTTCATAATGGAAGTATGGAAAATCGAAAACATTCTCAAGAAGTTTTAGTAAGAGACAATCTTAATTCCTCACCAGAATTGCATCTTTCAAATAATTCGCTTCCTAGAGTAAATGAAGATTCAGAGAAATTGTCACGTAAGGGTCTGGCTGCAGAGGCTGAGGAAACTTTAGAAAGCGATAATGATTGTGTTAAGAGAAAAAGGGAATACTGTGTTGAAGACAATGAGGAGGAACTCACTGAAAAAAGGCCCAGAATTGAAAGTTTGGAGTCGACCCCTTTGGCACCCTCATCAGCTCATATGAATGATATTGAATTATCTAGGATTTCTGCTGGACAAGAGGCCACCTCAAGCTGTGCACATGGAGTAACAGCCAGTAAAAAATATGAAAAGGATAGTTCTGATTTATCAAGCAACTCCCAGACACCATTATCATCTCAGTCTTCTAATGCAGACACTCAGACAATAAACACCTCAGATCAATCCAGTAAGGACAGTTTAAACACATTGTGGCTGGACGATGGATCAGAACAAGCAGACATCCATAATTACGAGTCAAAGTTTACAAATGATAAAACTGTACAGAAATTAGACGACACATCGGGATCCTCTTCATACAAGCAGGAGGAATTTAGTTCGTCAATAAACGAAGACTGTTTTGATATTGCTGGTCAGCGAAGGAAAAGAAAGCGGGAAAAACTGCATACAGGTAATAAGATTATGTATTTTGTTTCATTGCTGCAAAACATACATGTGCAAATCTTTTCTTCATGTGAGAATTTTGAAGTCTGAAATTGGGAGATAATGTAGAATAAGCTGAATACCAGATTCCAGA
>JAOWAZ010167700.1:0-12537 GCA_028565935.1 Goniobranchus fidelis
GAATGCAAATACACAAAAATTTAAAAATCGATATTTTTGACCAAAATCAATAAATCAGGTAGCGCATGTCCCCTTAATGGGCCGATTTTGGCAAAGGGGGGACGACGCGGGCCTACTTAAGGTGAGGGGGAGGGCAGGGGGGGCTGCCTTCAAAAACTAAGAAACGGGGTCAACCGTCTGTTCCAATTGTTGAACTTACCCCTACGTGCAGACTTCCCTACAATAATTATTTACTTTTTTCCATCGACTAAAACACAAAATAATAATAAATATGAGAGTTAAATTATTCAACTCACCTAGTAATTTTCTTAATTGATCCGGTGAAAGCAATAATCCCGATCCAGTAGCCACATTCATCGCGGCTTCTCCGTCTGGCTCGGTTGTCCTAGGCATGGCATCTGGCTCCGCCATTGGGATAAAGAGAAGACCTTTCGGTCGGGTTTTTTCATTCTTCTTGGGGCTGTAGTTTCACCATGAACACTCTAATTTATATTTATTCTACATAATTATAATCTCCACGACCTTAGCTTTCTAATGGTACCTTCCATTGTTAGATGGCTATTCTGTAAACCGCTACATTGTACAAAAATTTCTTTTAAATCTCCCTCGACTCTCAACAAAGAAACGTGGCAGGTCGTGTTTGGTATCAAAAGAAAGAAGAATTATCGCCCTTTCCAATGATGTCATTTCTATTCTGGTACGATGACTCCGGGTGAAGCTATGCCATTCATAAGCGAGGCATGTCGAGGAGAGTTGAGTTAGCCTCGCGGTGCGTGTGTTGGCTGACCGCACGTATCACACAGACTGATTCTTTTATATTCACAAATTAACAACACTTTCACAAATAACACATCGTTCTGACACACATAGAAGAACAAAGCAGATGTTAAATTTTACATCAGTTTTTATTTCATTAAAATTGGTTGATTGTGTGGTGAGATATAGAACGACAAAGAGAGGGCTTTTTCAGACATCCACCCGATAGAGAAAATTTTCCTGCGATCGCAGGCGTGCGCTTTGGGTACCTATTATCCGTCTTGCTGGCAATTAATGTGTGCCATATTGATGATGCACTACAAAATAAAATTGTTACTATACTTACCATGAGTGAATTATTAAATTTTGTTGTTTGTAGTTATCCACTCTGGATTTGCCTGTTATAAATGGTTTATTCTTAAAAGCAAATTTAGGAGATTTCGTGGCCTTTCCTGATCCAATCACAGTCACACGCTATCTTAAAAACTGCCATTTCCCTTATTATGCAGGTGTTGCACTCCTTCGTTTAACTTGGCTATTGTATTTATATATCCTGAAAGTTTGTGAACTGAACTTCAAAGTGAAGATAACATCACATGAATATGCAATATGTAAAGTCCTATTATTGTAAAAATTGGATATATGACTGTCAATAAACAAACAGGAATTTAAATGTTTCTGCTTTTGTCCATTCAAGTTTTAACCTTAATAAAGTAGAGTCTGCTTAAGATAAACTCCTTGGGACCGGGCCAAAGGGTTTATCTTAAACGAGGGTTATCTTATCATTTTTGAAACTGGTACCTGCTGTGTACTGAATGAAGAATCTATAGGCCTATTGTAGATCCAGCAAGCCGTTGTGACCTTTGCTCTCCGTGAAGAAAGAGGAGAGGTGACAAAGGATGGGTGTTGGGGAATAACTGGTGTTAGTGTGTGAAAAACTTTCTGGATTGGAAGAGAGGCGACGATGACTTTATTTTAAGTGGACTTAGGGTGACTGACAGTGATTCACTAATGCGATTCGCTCTCCGTCACCCTCAGCCCGCAAAAAAGAGGAAAAATAGGACTAGGTGCGAATAGTTTATTTAACAAAGATTTTATCTTAAGTGAGTTTATCATTAGTGGACTCCACTGTATCTGACTTTGATTGAAATAGTGCTCACCAACTTTCAGAAAGTAACAAAAGTGTGTGTATGGCTGGTTTCATGGTATGTGGACAGACATTGCCTTGCACACCTTGTGTAGGGGTAAGTCATCAGCAGAGCAAAGGCTCTCAAAGTTGGAAAAGGAAGCTTTAATGATGTGCCTATCTCACATCTAGCCAAAATAGCCAAAACACAGTTTTTGGGCATCCCATTGATATTTTTATGCCACCACAGCCCTATTGGCTTCTACCTATTGGCAATCTGAAACGGAGCATAACTTTCACACAAAATGGACTACACTGTTTTAAACTAAAATTTTTCCTTAATTGAATATAAATGCAAAAATGAAAAATAACATTTAAGAATAAAAGCTTGAACTTAAAGAAATGCATTTACTTAGGCAAAATTGAGAAGGGTTTGCAGGGGAAGAACACACGCCAGCACTCAAAGACTTTGCAGGGATTGTTGTTCGTTACTTTGAACAAAATTGGCATCCAATTCAGGACGTGTGATTTGAAGCATATGTTTAATTTCGGCATCAGGACAAACAATGGAATCCAGTCCTTTTTTTTCAGAGATTAAAATCCATTGTCCCTACAAGAACCTCAAATGCTGATTTAGTTGAGAAACTGTTTGGACCAGTTTGTATCCAAAGAAGTCAGCGACAGTACCACCGCATTATGTCCAATATGAAAACCACCACAATCCACATCAGCACTGAAGATACTTGTGCTTACTCAGTGTTGTGGCCTTTAGTCGGCCCAACCCGTTACCAAGCAGGTAACCATATGGTCTTCAGCCAATCCCTGCTTTGGTATTCGTCTCCTCATGAGACGGGTTTTTTCCAGATGTCTCCTTGGAGACCACGGACGGTCATAAAAGGCCTGGTCTCGTTTATCTCTTTCTTTTTACTTTCTACGCACTTCGTAGCGGAGCGGTCTTGTGACAGACCCAGCATGATTGTTTTTCCTGTGGTCACTTGATGGAAGACTCTTTTATTCCTTGGACTAAATGTGTTATGATTGATTCT
Organism: Goniobranchus fidelis; assembly: GCA_028565935.1. NCBI lineage: Eukaryota > Metazoa > Mollusca > Gastropoda > Nudibranchia > Chromodorididae > Goniobranchus > Goniobranchus fidelis. Next base: position 2,929 of record JAOWAZ010167700.1, read on the forward strand.
CCTTCGTGATGTGGATGGATAAGTAGAGTTTGAATATCATGGTATCTGATCGTTTGTTTGAGCTATCTTTCGTGGTTGAGTGATTTGGGTTTAAGGGTCTATTTAGATTCCCCTGTCTTTGGGTGGTGGTTTTCATTATATTATAATTTTGGGATAATACAGTTACTTTGATTTATTATCATTACCATATTAAATGTAATTTGTGTCTTAACCGTATTTCCTTTGTTAAAGTTAATTGTTTTATATATACATATTTTATCAGTTAGCTTGACAGGTCATCCGATAGGATAGGTCTCTGCCTTTTCTGTATTCATCTGTTTCTGTCCTCCTTTCCACTACTTTATCTCCTTCCTGTTATAGTCGTAATCAAGTTGTAATTAAGTTGAGCCACACGGCTTTAAAGTATTAATTATTTACTTTTGGCACCACTTGCCTTTACATCTCTTGCTCTACCGTTTATAGTTGGCCTACTGCTATTCAAGGCGCAACTCGCCTTTACATCTCTAGCTTTACTATTTGAAGTTGGCCTCCTGCCACTCAAAGGCACAAGTTGCCTTCATTACTTTACTTTCTGGTGTGTCCACACCTATATTCCAGTTCGTGATAACAACTACATTTCATGACACTCAGCAACACTTTGGACACTTCAATGGTTGACTTCAGTGTACAAAGAAAACCAATGAAACCAGTTTTTATTCTTCTATTGACAAGGGTTTTCCTCCTATGTCTTTTAGCCCTTTAATGTATTCAACAGCCTCCTCTACATTTTGCTCGGTCACTTTCAAGTTTCCCACTGTAATTGGGCTTTTGTAGCCCTTCCCAATTGGACTTGACGAATTATGCAAATTGAAGACTTTGTCAAATGTTTTTATAAACATGGTTGTTGTTCACTGTCTTGAAACTGTTGCAGCTTCATGTTCTCTCTTAAAAAATCTATAGCACTGGCCGTACATGCTGATAGGATTTTAACAGACGAGATTACCATCCATTTTTTTTTTTTTTTCATGATGAATATGTTTCCCTCTTTTTTTATTGGCTGAAACTAAATTGTCCTTCTGTTGAATTTTGTTCAGTTCAGTTACATAATTCCAACTGATGCTTTCACCATTTGAGATCCACAAAGCTTTTAGGTCCCCCAGACAGCTTCTTACATTCTTAATTAGGTGACAGGCGTCAGAGCAAAAGTAGATTTTTTCCTTTGTCACTGGGTTATTGAAATATGTCTGAAGGTTGTTTGGATCTGTCATTTTACATCCCAGCACAGCAGCCGTGGCCTGGTGAATGTAATTTCGATCACAGACAACCGCAACAACATTACATCCTGCTTCTTTTGCTAGAACAATGGCATCTTTGACAAATTGTGCTTGGGTAGCAAGAAAGTAGCCGATTGGTAGCTTAAAATGTTTCTTTTTTGCCCTTTACCATAATGACTAGTGTTTCTGACGCAAGTATGTCCTTACAGCCTGTTCGCAGATGACCGTAATTGATGGAGCCAATGTAGATTTGTGTACCTGTGTCATATGTGTAGGCATTCTTCAGGTGTATGGAGTCAAATCTAATGGCCATTTTGCTCCTCTCTGTATCCTTCTTCCATGTCTCGACCGCCTCTGTCAAAAAGCCTGGATAACTGTTTCTTGATGATGACCATTTCCTAAATGTGGATGGATGTGGCAAAGTCAGGTGTTTGCTAACATCTTCATAGGCTTGTGTGCAATAGAAATGTAATATTACAACAAAATTGTTTACTTTTTCAGTGTAACATCTTCCGTAAATGCTTGCTTCTGTTGCTTTGACTTAACGATTAACGTCAGGGTGTCTTTGCCAAAATTCAACTTCATGAGGTTGTGCTGCTCAGGTGATAGCAATTTTAATTCTTCTAAATCAGTGGTTTTCAACCTTTTCCTTCCCGCGACCCCTTAGCCGAAAAGTCCATCGGTTGGTGACCCCTCGCCTCGTCTCCTATGCCCACAGTTTTAGGCTTTGGGAAAGGTGTAAGGGTAAGGGCCACTAATGGGGTGTTGCGATTCCCAGATTGAAAACCACTGTTCTAAATCGTCCAGAATATTTGCTTTTTTGCAATCTCTTCTCTTCATTTTCTGGCACAAAGATTTTATCTTTTTCTTTGATAGTACTTCTGGCTTTCAGAGGAGCAGTCCTCAAATTACGTTTTTTGGTTTGTGTCTAAGGGTAAGCTTGAAGATGAATGGTCTGCTTTTTTGGTACATTTTAGTGGCACATCTTGATTACAGTCCATTACACCAGAGCTACCACCAACCTTATGCCTAAAGAGCATATTTGTACGCTTTTTTTACCCATTTTACACCTTACGCTTTTCCCGTGTGATCCTACGCTTTTTTGTCAGTGTTGATGGTGGGTCGGATAGCTAAGCAGTTGCAAGTGTTTAAGACCCACTTGTACATTTCAGCAATGATGAAACTGGAAGTGTCCTATTAAAATGAAAAATAGAATTATACATTTCTCGTGGCTGCTTTTATCGATCATATCGTATTGAAACAACATCATGCATTTTGAGCGATACCCTCATAAATCCTTTGTATAAAATATAGACTACATCTCCTATTACTTGTACCGTACCGTGTAAACTACATCTTGTATGTTGCCGTTTCTTTACATTGTCGGTCTGAATTTCGTGTGGATTGAGTCAACCAGTATGCTGTATTATTGATCAGTTGGATTTTGGATAGGCCTAGGACTAATTTCGTAAATTCTCTCATCGCTGTTGGATTGTATGCATTGTGTTGTAAATTCAGAAAAGAAATCGACCCTTTAGAAAATGGAGCCATCTTCTAAAAAAAATTTTTAATACGACCAGTTTAAGAGAATATAAACTTTCTTCTAAGCAAATCCAATTTAACATCCACTCACGCTTCCTTCTCAAGCACATCATTCCTGCCATAGATAATATTACACTATACACACATAGACACATTCTTCCACGACAACTATGCCAAAGCAGACTGGTGTGCCAAAGTAAATTACAGACATTATCCAACGCATGAACACTCCTGTATGTTTGGGCCAAGATTCTCAAGGGTTTGTTATTTATTACAATAATTACAAAGTCACAAGCAATACGACCACAACATCCCAAAACAGGAGATGAACATGTGTGTTCTTCCTGGCCCAAACAAGGAGTGTACATGTATTGTGTTAGATTTAGAAGGTGGATTTTCCTGTGGGTGGTTTAGGGGGTAGGCATTCACCGAATTGATGTCGAAAGTGATCAATCACAAACTGGGGGAGTTGGTCAAGATAAAGGAGGTAACAAGCACTCTGCCAGTCGCCCATGACTTTCACAATTTCCCCTGGTATTCCACACGACAACGCCCACGTCGCTCCACCTCGCCGAAAACTGTGACTTGATATGTTATCAGAGAATGCCGCAGTCAAAGAGCGGAGTTTACGGTTGAAAGATGCTCCCGTCATTGGGAAGGCTGGGGAGTCTGGAGGTGTGGGCGTAGTCATGCGGAACATGTCAACAACAGCCACGACGGGACAAAGGGGGTGGTTGGGAAGCCGATGTAAGGTGATTTTTTGCTTGCGGCTTTGGGTTTGGTTGCTTTTGGACCATTTGGTTGTGAAGGAAATATAAGAACAATCATGTGAGATAACAATACAGCTTCTTGTCAAATGCTTATCACTCTTAAATCCACTCGCGTCAGTACCAAATAAATTGGATTTTCTCAACAGTCCAAAAAACATGATTAAACAGGCAGCCCAAAATACATAATCCACTGGATTAGAAAAACGAATTTGACATTTCAAACGCAATAACAGTTCTGGAGTAAATGGTTTCTTGCGACAAATTTCAGTCCCTTTGGCTTTCTCTATTCCTCTAAGGGTAGTTTTAAGAAACCAAGAGTCAGCACAGGGGTTAGGAAAATTACACTCCAAATGTAAAATTCTTATGATGTTCAAATATTGTTTCACCGAACTCGCTTTAAGCCGCCTTGCAAGGTATGCAGCATATTTGGCAACAGTTACATCCGAAAGGGGGACAGGGGCGAGGTGAAGTTGTTCACAGAAAGATAAATATGACTTCAAGTGCGTTTGGTATGTTTTCTTAGTGTTCTCTGTAAAAGCTAGTCCACGATACATGCTCACTTCAGCATTTAACTGATTATCTAAACTGCAAGCACCTGTAAAGAAGAAATAAAAAGGCACACCACGACATATTGCTGCAAGGAAAGGAGAAGGGGACATGACCATGATACCAATTATAAAGTAGTTTTTGGAGCATAACAATTTTACCGCGTTCATGTAATCTAGAAACGGTATCAGGAAAAACATTGAGAGATCCAGGAACATGCATAGCCTTCATACTTATATTTAATCTTGCACTTTGGAAAGCTAGTTTACGAAGTAGGCTATTGACATATCCATTCCTACACCAGCCTCTGTTTAGCACACATTTGGTTACTATACTATCTGTGTGAATAACTACATTTTTCCCTGCCCACAAATGAGCCCATCGGTTGAAGGCGTGAAATACTGCACATATTTCTTTATAATTAATATGGAGATCACAAGCTGCTGGGTGATCGCACTGAAACAGCAAATAATGCCAATCGCCACGCCAAAAGGCACCTGATGCGATATTACAAGCGTCGACGTGAACATGTTCAGAAGATGAGTCGTTGTGGAAATAAACAGTTCCATTAAATAAAGAAAGAAATGATAGCCACCACTGCACATCTTTGTGGAATGAAGGAGATAAAAGAGCTTTATGGCGCTGCTGCTGTAATGACTTGATCGTATCCAGGATTCGGCGTAAGAAAAACCTCCCACCGCGAATGGCCTGACACGCATAATTGAGCGATCCTGCTAGGCTTTGGAGCTGCTGCTTGCTGGCGCGTTTTCTTCTGCTAAAGTAAAGCAATTGATCTTTAAGGCGCTGTATTTTTTCTTCACTCAAGGTGAGTGTACTGTTTTTCGTGTTTATATTTATGCCGAGGAAAGTTATGTTTTGTGCGGGACCTACAACTTTCTTGTAACTGATATAAAAACCTAATGTTCGCAGTAAGGAAATCAATTCCAACATCCAATACTTACACTCGTCAAAAGTTGGTGCAGCTATGAAGAAATCGTCAAGGTAAGCTACGATCCCACTACACCCTTCACGTATCATTGACCGACGGATAGCTTGAGATAAGCGATGAAAATGACTAGGGCCTTTATTACTACCAAATGGCAATCGGGCATCAAAAAGAAAAGTAGGCTCACTGTCGCCTTTAAAGGTCCACTGAATGCCTGTAACGTCATAATCATCCGGATGAATTGGCACAGATCTATATGCTGCCTGTAAATCTATTTTTGCACAAAAATACCCCGGCTTCGCTAATTCACAAGCATCACGTAGTGTTTGGAACTTAGTGCTATCAGGAATGGAATAATCGTTCATAGCATATCCAATAGGTCTGCTACCATCATGAATAATTCTAACCTTTCCATCATCTTTAGGAATGGCAGCAAGAGCACTAACTACGGTGGGTTGTTTACTGGCTATGACGTAGTTTCCTTGAATGACTTGAGATTTTAACTCGTTTTCAACTTCTGTTTTATGCTTTAAGGCAGAGTAATGATTTTGCTGTGTAACGGGTTCATAAACGCTAGCTTTTTCAGTGATACGAAAACCATGGCGCACACCATCGAGAATGAAATCTTTATCTTTGTCAAATTCTAACATATCTTCCCAATTACAAATCTTTTCACTGATAGATGATTGTTTTCCTAAAAAGGGTGAACATTTAGGGTCGGAAATAGGAAAAGGGCTTAAATTTGATATACCAGTCCTACGGCATGTTGACTGCTGCTGCCTGTCCTATGCACTAGTGTTAAATCTTACTGAGCTCAGCGCTGGCGTTGATGGCCTGGCAGTGGGAGGGTGGTCTGTCGGATGATCCTTGGAGCCGTGATCTCTGTGACCACACACGGCACACGAATGGTCGTAGAGACAACTTGTACCGTAGGAACAGGCGCCACGATTAAATTGTCGACAGATTTCTTTCCCTGGGAATCGTCGAAACGATGATCCGGTGGTTTTCCTTCCCGCAGGAAACACTGACGAGCGCTCACGGTCCCTGAGCATGACGGTGCCGAGATGGGGGGCATCTGTGCCCCAGTCGAAACCAATTTTCGCCTGTCGCTGACGATATTCATCGTCAAACAACAAGACGGATTGCCAGGTGTAACGTGCTGCTAACTCGCCGATCATTTCGGTGTAGCGGAGGTAGTTTTGTGCGCTGAATCGCGGGTCCTCGTTCATCAATCTGGACATAATACGGCTATTTGCCGTTATCCACATTGCAGGTGAAATTTTTTCCAGTTTAATTTTGGAATTCAGTTTTAGTGACACTCCGTCGCCAAGTGTAACTTCCTCGTCAGGAAATAAAGAGGAAGAAACAAAGTCCACAACGCGGAAAAGTTTACCTGAAGGCACGTCCGGTTGCACGGTCATCGAGTCCAACAATTGACTCAACGAAGCCTCCGTTTTCCCAGTCTCTGTTTCTCTGCGAGGCTGCCGCAAGGGTCCTGTCCCATGTTTGCTTTGCAGCCTACAGATTGCATCCTTTAGAATTGCCTTGTGTCCTCTTTTGATTTCAAAGGAATCAATGTCATCGACACTTGCACATAGAAGGGCTGGCAATGTGTCAAACCCCTCTTCCTTCAAGGCAGACTGAACCACACTTGGAAATGGAGCACAAAATTCATCAAGGGAGAAATCCATGATAATATTGAAAGTTATAGCAAATACTGTACTTAAAACGTTTAACAAATGAATAAAATAAACATGCAGCTGCTATAGCAAACAAGCGCGCGCCTCGTTCGACTGGGATTGTACCAACTAACTAGTCTAAGTGTATGCCGACAAGTATTCTACCCCGTAGGCCACCAGTCACAAGGCGATCGGCCATCCCTCACAATCTATTACTATTAACGTCAGTCTTTAAGGAACAAAACTTACCATGTAAGAAATAAGAAGAAAGGAAAACAATGTGCACTGTAAGGTAAGTTTTTTTCCTTTCTTTCTATTCGTTTGTTCTTGTTAATCCCTTGATTTTACACAATGTCATCTCTTTGAAATCTCCATCAGAGTCATGATGCGTGGTCACAGTGGCACAGTGTTAGTGCATTGGCCTTGCAACCAAAAGGTGGCAGGATTGAATTCTGGTGTGGGCATTGTAATTTAATCCTTAAGGTTATTAACGCCAATTGCCTCTGTTTGACAGCGCTGCTCCTACGGCTGACGCTCAGTTTTCAGTTAAAAGCCAAAAGACAAATTTCCCTCCGGGAATGAATGAAGTGGTATTTTATTCTATTACTTTTTTAACATTTGTGATGTCATCAGATTCCCTTATTCTAATGTAAACAAAGACAAAAATAAGCAGTAGATCGAGTAATTGCATTTGTACACAAATGAAAAAATTCAGGAACAGGCTCGAATCACTTACGGTGAAGGAGAAATAACTGTGACGATTCTACAACTTTGAACAATTAACTATTCTTATGTTTTCTGGATGCTATTAGGGATTCGGCTTAAGTCAAACATGGCAAACAGAATACTATCAGCATTTTCTACTTGAGTCGAAGTTGTCAACCGAAGTGTTAAACTGTCAAAAATTAGAACAAATATTAAAAGGGAGCAAGCTGATCAGAGTTTGAAGGACTTCATAGAGTAAGATTCAAATGCATGGCACAAACTTATTCACTAAAATATATGGTATCAAATATCAAACATTCATTATTGATTTGCTGATTGATTTTATGACACATAATAAATTTAAGTATTCAATTATATTAAAAAAAATTTTTTTAAAAATAAAATCTCAAATATGCATAAATGACACAACATACATTATATCTATTTGAAGCATAGAATCTTTTAAACAAAAGTAAAGTACATTTCTCATATAATACATTTATTAGGTATTTATGAGCAAATTTCAAACAACTTAGCTTAGTAAGTGTATAGAATTTCTCTTACATGAAACCTCCCACAGGTTATGAATTATGAAGTACGTTATGTGTTATATGATCTACTGAGGTCACAGCTTGAAAAAATGTTTACAATGCCAACATCTGCCCAGTGATTTATAAGCCTTTAACTAAATGTTTCCAAGCGTTGGCCAGTGCAAACGATGGCGCCACCTCTTCGTCTAAACAAACGAAAGCCACAATCACTGCCTCAGACCTAAAACCATTCATACGGGAACATACGACACAACAGGTAGGTAAATGAAGCCTCATCCACCCACTGCATAGTGAATAGAGTGACCTGGTTTGTTCATTTCAGTGTGCATCAGTCATAACTAAATTTAATCTTAATGTCCCGCACACTGATTGACAGGTGAGCCAAACAACACTTAATCTGCTCACATTTCACAATGACATTGACCATGCGTTTACTTTAGAATTGTACATTCTGTGGCTGAGATACATACTACAATGTCCAAGGAAAATAGACATTGTTTGATTAGCAATTCTGTTTGTATTGGAAGTGATTCATCACTCATCATTCACCCCCCCCACACACACACACACACCCCCACTGAATAGTGGAGACCACTGTACTGAAACTACAGAAAGTGTGATGAGCTTTTAATTGGAAAGTTGGGCTCAACCAATCTTTGATGCAAATGTTGCTGGTGTATCTGCCTTTGAAAGGTCTAACAAAGCCAAAGTTAGATTCCTGCAACCTAGGCACTGTAGTCATGTCTTTGGCAATTATTGTAAGAGAAATACAAAAATGGAAAAAAAAAACAACCTTATAAGGTCTGCAAACTGTGCTGCCTCTTTAAGAGTGGGATTGCAATAAACCACATCTACTGTTAAATTATACATGTATTAGATCAAACTGCTACACATAGCATTCAAAGCTTAAAAAGAAAAGTGGAGGAGAAAAAAAAAGGCCCCTTCTTACTTTCATCAGAGAGGCTGAAAACAGTCACATAGTACAAGACGCTGCCAGATTTCCAAATTATAACATTTATTTGTAAGAATCCTCTCTAAATGTACAGGCCTAATGCCAAACTTTGAAATTTTCTCTTGTTAACACCAATATAATCTTTAGTGAATTGGATGCTGCACATCTCACATAAAGCAGGGAATTTTTTTAATGTGTAAAAACCTTACTCTGAGACATGATCTAAACAGACAGAGATTCAAAATGGATTCATTTGGACTTTTTAAACCTACGACTTCAAAAACTTTATCCATGGCTGACTTATACATTTACAGAATGGCACCAACAATGTTCGAGGAGTAAAATTAATAACAACTTCCGCCATGTCAAAATTATTGCTACACTTCAAAAGCTGATGTGGGAATAATTTTCTTTTTTCTGATGCATGTCCACAGCCAGTCTTCTTTCACCCGAACAGCCTTCTTTCCTGTGACCTGCCAAAAACAAAACAAAAAATTTTTTACACGAAAAACATATCCAACAAAACAATTATGAACTCAAAAACAAGAGCATTTTAATTAAATATAGTTTATAGATTGTTTAAAGGAACCAATCATGAAGCTGCAATTCTTAATTTTAAGCATTTGAGAATGCGGAATGTCACAGAGCGTTATTGTCATGGGTGA
>JAOWAZ010168810.1:0-12534 GCA_028565935.1 Goniobranchus fidelis
ATATTTGTCAAGCCCTGATTTTTCATGTGCTCGGGGGAGCATCATATATTTCTTCGGAAAACTGCGAATTAAATTACGATTCAAGTGAACCTACTGAAAAAAAATCAGAAGAAACTTTCACTTCAATGTTTCAAGGGAAGCGAACTGAATTTTGAAAAACCAAAAACGGATGCGGGGTTGATTTAGCGGAAATATTCTTTAAGGTGTTCGCTTTATTGAATACTTTGTCTTTTTATCGGACGTTTTAACCCTCAACGCAAAATTCAAAATGTCAGATCAAACCCAGAAGTTCGACACGCTTGCGATTCATGCGGGATGCGCCCCCGATGCATCCACGGGTGCTCGCGCCTTGCCCATTTACGCCAGCACCGCCTTTCAGTTCAAGGATACGGATCACGCCAAAAATCTCTTTGCGCTTAACGAAATTGGTTTTATCTACTCCCGTTTGACCAATCCCACCGTGAACGCGTTACAAACCAAGGTGGCCGCATTGGAAGGAGGGGTGTTTTCCACCGCCTTTGCCTCGGGACATGCCGCCGAAACGGCTTGCATGTTCGCCCTCATGGAACCGGGAAGGGAAATCGTCGTGGCCAAACAGCTTTACGGAGGTTCCATAAACCTTTTTGGCAACAGTTTCGCCAAATTCGGCTGGAAAACCGTATTCGTCGATTGCGAGAATCCTGAAGAAATCAAAAACGCCATCAACGAAAATACGCGGGCCGTTTTTATCGAATCCATTGCGAATCCCGGCGGGATCATCGTCGATATAGAAAAAATAGCCGAAATCACCAAAGAAAAAGGCGTTGTATTGGTGGTTGACAATACTTTAGCCACCCCTTATCTCATCAAGCCTTTGTCTTACGGGGCCGATGTCGTGATTAATTCGATGACCAAGTTCATGGTCGGCAATGGAACCGCGCTTGGCGGAATCGTCGTTGACTCGGGAAATTTCGATTTCGCAGGAAACGACAAATACCCCAATCTAAGCAAACCTTCCCCGGATTATCACGGTACGGTATTCGCCGAAAAATTCGGCAATCTTGCACTTTCCCTGTATCTGCATGCGGTGGGTCTTCGCGATCTGGGTGCCGCCCTTTCGCCGTTCAACGCCTGGCTGATAAACAACGGTCTGGAAACCCTGTCTTTGAGAATGCAGAAACACTGTACAAACGCCTTGGAGGTGGCGCGCTTTCTGAAAAATCATCCAAAGGTGCAGTGGGTTTCCTATCCCGGTTTGGAAGATGACCGTTACCACCAACTCCACAGGAAATATTGCCCGCAGGGTGCCGGATCGGTTTTCAGTTTTGGTATCAAAGGAGGGGACGAAAGCGGCATAAAACTTGTGAACAGCGTCAAATTGCTGACCCATTTGGCAAACTTGGGCGATTTGCGTTCCTTGATCATCCATCCCTCCTCAACCACCCACAGCCAGTTGGACGATAATCAAAAAGCCCAGGCCGGCGCTTCGGCGGATACGATCCGTTTGTCCATCGGATTGGAGGACCCTGCGGATATTATTGCCGACTTGGAACAAGCCTTGACCCAAATATAATCCGAACACTTGCGCCCAAACAGCCAAACACCCTCAGGAAAAATAGGCTTTTGGCGCATCTTTCCTATCCGCAAGGATCTCTCATTTGGAGGCTTTGAAGCACGAAAGACAATGAGTTGCCCGTGCTTTTTTTGAGCTTTCAAACCGCAGACCGGTTATTTGGAAACATGAACAAATCTTGTTTTAATTTGATTTTGTAGGGATTGATTTATGGCAAGATTAAAATCAGGGGATCTTCGCCAAGCGCACATAGAATTTCCCGATGATTTGAGAGAATCTTTGAATCGGGTGTTTGCCGAGTACTTCAAAGTCGAATCAAAAAAAACTTTGTTGGCAATCGCCGGGGACTTGGCGGCAAACCCCAAGGATTACTTGGAAGGCGAATTTTCCGGCCTAGCCGCAAAATTGCTGGACATCAAAGAATCCGAATCGGCAAACATCCGCTCCCCCGTTGATTTCAAAGTATTCGGCGAGGAATTCATCGATCGGCAGGCTTTGGAGCAAATGCGCACGGCGGCTTCTTTGAAAATTTCCATCGGGGGCGCATTGATGCCCGATGCCCACTTGGGTTACGGGCTACCCATTGGCGGGGTATTGGCCACGAGAAAATCGGTAATTCCTTATGGGGTAGGGGTTGACATTGGTTGCAGAGTCTGCCTGTCGGTTTTTCCCGAGGATGCGAACCGAAAGACAAAAGACCTCGATTGGCTTTCCAAAATTTTGATTGAAAACACTAATTTTGGCACGGGGGGGCAATACAAAGCCCCGTTTGAACACGAGGTCTTGGAAAGGCCGGAATTTGGGGAAATTCCTTTTTTGAGTCATTTGCGTTCGAGGGCCTCTTCCCAACTTGGAACCTCCGGTTCTGGCAACCACTTTGCCGAATTTGGAAACCTTCGGCTTCACCTGACCGATCCCCGGCTACCGTTGAAAACGGGAGGATACTTCGGTTTTTTAACGCATTCCGGATCCAGAAATCTGGGTGCCCAAATCGCATCGAAATACACCAAGGTGGCGGCGGAAAAAAGAACCCTGCCAAAACATTTGAAGCATTTGGCTTGGTTGGACTTAGACGAAGAAGAAGGGATGGAATACTGGAAATCCATGAATCTGGCAGGGGACTACGCTTCCGCCTGCCATCAGGTCATTCACGAAAGAATAGCCAAGGCACTTGGCGAAAACCCCCTTTGCCGGGTGGAGAACCATCATAACTTTGCGTGGGAGGAAACCTTGCCGGACGGAACCCGGGGGATTGTCCATAGAAAAGGAGCCACCCCGGCGGGACCGGGGGTGTTGGGCTACATTCCGGGTTCTTCGGTGGCAAACGGGTTTCTGATTAGAGGCCGTGGCAACGGGGATTCACTTAACTCATCCTCGCACGGCGCGGGAAGACTGATGTCCCGAAGCCAAGCGGCTAAAACCTTCACCCTGAGCCAAATGCGCAAAGTATTGGAAAAGCATGAAGTTAAAATGATAGGCGGGGGTGTGGACGAAGCTCCCATGGTCTACAAAAATATCAACAATGTTATGAACACCCAAGCCGATTTGGTGGATGTTTTGGGAACATTTTCGCCGCGCGTGGTGCGAATGGCGTGATTTTTTACATTTTTCAATGAATGGAAATAGGGTTCCCCCTGACCCGAAAAACACCTTGGTGGTAATAGCCGCAAAGCCCGAAAGCAAAGGCAGGGTGGAAAAGACCGCCCCGGATGTTTTGTATACCGGCGTTGGCAAGGTTAATGCCGCTTTCAAGTTGTCGGCCGAACTTGGCGGCAGAACCGCCCCGCCCCGTTACGTAATCAATCTCGGAACGGCGGGAAGCCATACTCACGCCATAAGGAGTTTGGTTTGTTGCACCCGTTTTTTTCAGTCGGATATGGACGCAACCCCTCTGGAATTCCGAAAGTATCAAACTCCCTTTGAAACGGCCGTGGAGTTGAAAAGCGATTATGCGATACGGGGATTGCCCGAGTGCGACTTGTACACCGCCGACCGGTTTGTCACCGATCCGGCGTTGGGCTACCCCGCCATGGATATGGAGGGATATGCCTTGGCCAAGGTGTGTGGTTTTTTTGGGTTGCCGTTTATCTGCGCCAAATTCATTTCCGATTCGGCCGATGAACATGCCGTGAGTTGGGCGGATATTTTGGATGAAGCTTCGATTGAAATTTCGGGTTTGCTGCAAGAAATTTTTGCGGGGAAACGCTCCTTGGAGGTCCGCAAAAAATCCCGATGATTGCGGAATGGCTTTTCTGGTTGTCGCTGGCTTGTTGCTTGGGAACTTTGTGCAGGTACTTTGTTGTCAGTGGCATGGGGACTTCGACCAAATTCGGGATTCCTTTGCCCGTCCTGACGGCGAACTTGCTGGGTTGTATCGGGTTCGGATTCTGCAAAATTGCCTTGGAAAACGCAGGCGTTGAACCCATTTGGCAACAAGCCGTTTTCACCGGGTTCTTTGGTTGTCTCACAACCTTTTCATCCTTTTCCAAAGAAGCCGGGGAATTGATTCTGAAAAAAAATAAAAACGGCTTCTTTATTTATCTGGGCCTGACTCTAATCGGTGGAATCCTTTTTTACGTTTTCGGCTTAAAACTCGGCGGTTTAATTTTTTCGGATACCTGAAATTTGGGCCGGCTCTTTTTTCTCGGAAACAAGAATTCATCAAATCGCACTTATTACAAAACAAAAATCTCACTCTTTTCTTCTTTTTTCGGAAAATGAGAGGTTTTGTGTTTAATTCAGAGATTCGGAACTGTTTAAGAAACAATTCTGAATCCTTTCGGTTCTTTGGTCAGTTCCACTTTTTGGCAAACCACTCGCGTTACCTCGGACATACGCGGACCTTTTCTGCAAATTCTCTTAAGTTCTTCCAGCTTATCCTTGGTGCCGTTTGCCAAAACCTCGACTCTGCCGTCCATCATGTTTCTGACAACCCCCTCCAAACCCAGCTTGATCGCCCAAAGTTGGACGTAGGCGCGGAATCCCACTCCCTGCACTCTGCCTTCCACCATGATATGCCAGCATTCTTTGGCGTTATTCGTTTCATTCATTTTATTGCATGTCGTTTGGCGTTGGTAACAATTTGCTCATTCAGGAACGGAGGCTCAAAATTTTTCCGGGACTTCCCCGAAAACCGGCGTTGCAAGCCCGGAAGCCGTAAAAAATTCATCGATCCATGTTTCGGGAACGCTTTGAACGTTTGGATATTTCCACGACGGTTTCCTGTCCCGATCAATCAATAAGGCTCTTACGCCTTCTTGGTATTCTTTTTTCCTGACGCATTGAACCGAAAGGTGAAATTCGTTTTTCAACACTTCAAGCAGGGAAGCTTTTTTTGAAACTTCCATCATTCTCTCAAAAATCCTCAGTGAGGTGGGAGAGGCGTATTCCAAGTTGGGGCGGATCTTTTCCGTGAAAGGCGTTGTGCCGGGGATTCTGCCCAGAGCGCTTAAAACATCCCGCAAATCATGGTGATCCATCGCCCCCAGGATTTCCTTTTTGTGTTCCTGCAAATTTCCCTTGGGGATGTCTTGAACACAGTTTTTGGAAAAATCCCTGATCAGATTAAACACCAGACCAATGTTTTCTCCCAAATCTTTTTTCCAGCTCAAATCGGCCAAGGCATCGCTGAGTTTTTCAAAATCGTTTTCCCTGACAAACCGATCCGCCAACCCCAAGTAAAGTAAATCACCGGCGTTTAAGTGAACCGAGGTGTACCCGATGAATTTTCCGAAGCCCGGATGAATGCGGTTCAGAAAAAAGCCGGCACCCACATCGGGATAAAGCCCAATCAAAGCTTCCGGCATGGCGAAACGTGTGGTTTCGGAGACAATCCGAAAACGACACCCCTGCATCACGCCTACGCCTCCGCCCATCACGATTCCCTTGGCAAAACAAATCAAGGGCTTTGAAAATTTGTGAAGCGCATAATCCATCGGGTACTCGTAGCGGAAAAAGTTCTCCGCTTCCTCCGCTTTTCCTTCGCACATCGCAAAATAGCCCTGTTTTATATCCCCGCCGGCGCAGAAAGCCTTGTCGCCCGAACCGAAAATCAAAACAGCTTTAATCTCCGGATCGTTGTCCGCTTCGCAAACCGTTCCATGCAAGCTTCGGATCATTTCCAAGCTTAAAGCGTTAAGGGTTTTTTCGGAATTCAGGGTAATTTTGAGAATCCGGTTTCCTTCTTTACCGATTCTCTCCTTTAAAATGGATGGTTCGTCTGGTTTCATGGGGTGGGTTCGTTTTTTTGCGTTGATTCGGGCCGCCGAGATTTTCGGCCGCCAAAGCAACGGATACCTTTCCGGCTTTTTTGCGATTAGGTAAGTGCAAAATGGATTCGGTTTTGCCGAATCGTCGATTTTGAACGAGTTGCGCAACACCGCCATTCCAAAGCAAACCCAAGTAATTTTTTCACGCAAGGGCATTGAGGGTCAGTTGCCAGATAAAACCTCTGCGTAAATTATGTGTTGCTATGCGATCCTTTCGCTTTTTTTCACGCGTAGGCGCAAAATCCGCCAAGGTTGTCCGTTGTCAGCACCACGGTACTTGCACGGGATTTCAATTTTCCGTTCCAAATGATCTTTGATGGGATCAACATTTCCAATATTATCAGATGATTAGAATGAGATCCAAAAGAAGTGCTAATAGCGGTTTGACTTTTCCCTTTTTTTTTTTGATTCTGATCTATTTTGTTCTAACGAAAGACCAACCCAACAGCATGGAATTTGAAGTTCAGAGCCGTTCATTAAAAGGCAAATCCATTAACAGAAAATTAAGAATCTCGGGCCAAAATTCGGGAGTTGTTTATGGGCTTAAGGATCCCATTATGGTTTCCATGCCGTCCAACAAAGCCTTGAAATTGATCAAGGATACTCATGGAAGCCATTCCGCGCTTGATTTGCTTATCAAATCGGAGGATGGGAGCGTGGACAAGCGCAAAGTGATTATTCAAGATTATCAAATGAGTCCGTTCAAACCGGTGGTTTACCATATTGATTTCCGGGAAGTTGACGACAACTCCGTTCTGAAAATCACCATTCCCATTCATATTGTCGGGATCAGCAAGGCGGTAAAACTGGGCGGCACCATGCAGGTCATCCGTCACGAAATTCCCGTTCGTTGCAAGGCAAAGGACATTCCCGAGCGCATTGATGTGGATGTAACCGAATTGGATTTCGGCGGCAGTATCCACGTGTTGGATATCCCCTACCCCGAAGGAGTCAGGCCCATCGTTTCGGGCAGAAATTTTACGCTGATCACGCTCGCCGGGCGGCAAAAGGCCGAAGCCGCCGAAGAAGAAACAACCGCCGAAGAAACAACGGCTTGACAAACTAACCCTTGGCTTTGGTGCGTTGCGTGGTAGGGCTGGGAAATCCTGGCCAAAAGTACGAGGGAACTTTTCACAACGTTGGTTTTGAAATGGTGGAACTGATGGAAAAGAATCTCGGGCCTTTCTCTTCTTTCCGCAAATTCGACTCCCTTTGTTTCAAAGGCAATTTGAGAGGTTCGGATTATTTGTTGCTGATGCCCCAAACCTTTATGAATCTGAGTGGAAAAAGTTTGGTTGCCTGCAAAAATTTTTACAAGTTGAGCGAATCGGATTTTCTGGTTGTCTGCGATGATTTGAATCTCCCTTTGGGCTCCGCACGATTTCGGGAAAAAGGAAGCGGGGGAGGCCATAATGGCTTGGGGGACATTATCCGATGCTTTTCATCCGATGCTTTTCCGCGCATCCGCGTGGGAATAGGCAGGCCGGATCGCAAAGAGGAAATCAGGGGGTTTGTGCTATCTAAGATTCCAGGCGCGGCCTCGGAAATCTTGGGATCGGTTTACAGTTCCCTTATCGGCCCTCTGAAAAAATTCATCTTGGGCGAACCTGTTCAACTTCCCCCGTCCTTAACCACGAAGAAGGCCTGAGAAATGGGATTGGAACTGGGAATCGTGGGATTGCCGAATGTCGGCAAATCGACTCTTTTCAAAGCCATCACCGCAGCCCCCGCTGAAGCGGCCAATTACCCCTTTTGCACCATTGAGCCCAACGTAGGCATTGTCAACGTGCCCGATGGCAGGTTGGATCGATTGGCGGAAATCTTCAATTCGGCCCAAAAAATACCCAATACCCTCAAAATAGTGGACATCGCCGGGCTGGTCAAAGGCGCTTCCAAGGGCGAGGGCTTGGGAAGTAAATTTCTGGAACACATCAGGCAGGTAGACGCCATCGTGCATATCGTACGCTGTTTCCACGAAGACAACATCCTTCACGTCAACAACAAAGTTGACCCTGTGAGCGATGCCGAAATCGTTAAAACGGAATTGGTTTTAGCGGATATGGAAACCTTGGAAAAGCGAATAGAGAAAATCAAAAGAGATTCCAAAGGAGCCAAAAAACAACAGGAAACCTTTCAACAAACGGCCGAAAGGATTTTGGCCCATTTGTCCGATTTTTCAATGGCATCTTCCTTCCAAACCGAATCGGAAAAAGAAGCCGAATTTTTCAGGAGCCTTAATTTACTGACCGGCAAGCCCTTTGTTTACTTGCTAAACGTTTCCGAGGAGGATATGTCCGGAGAGAACCCCTACGAAAAGCCGATGCTGGAGCAAGCCAATCGCGACGGGGTGGGCATTCTCAAAATCTGTTGTTCGCTGGAGGCCGAATTAAGCGATTTGGGCACGGAGGAAAAAACGGCTTATCTGAAGGAATTCGGCGAGGAAAAGAGCGGTTTGGAAAAAATGATCCAAGAAGGATACCGGTTGCTGAATCAAATTTCCTTTTTTACGGCCGGGCCAAAGGAAACCCGGGCGTGGAACCTGCCGAAAGATACCCCGGCCCCTAAAGCCGCCGGTAAAATCCACAGCGATATTGAAAGGGGCTTCATCCGAGCGGAGGCTTATCACTTTGACGACATTGACCTTTTGGGTTCCGAGCAGGAAATCCGCAACAAGGGCAAACTGAGGGTGGAAGGCCAGGATTACATTGTGAAAGACGGAGATGTTTTGCATTTTCGTTTCAACGTCTGAAAAAAACCTTGTCCCCAAGGGGGCTTAACCCAAAAGGAGAAATCATGAACGGTTATGAAATCACCCTGATTTTCGATGCCATTTTGGACGATTCCGACATCGCCAATCTGTACGAGAAAGCCAAAGGGATCATTCAAGCAAAGAACGGCGAGATTCACGCCGATGTCGTTATGGGACGGAGAAAGTTGGCCTATGCCATCAACAAAAAAACGCACGGCTATTATCACATGGCTTATGTGACCGGCGACGGGGAAATGCTGAACGAACTGAACCGGCAATGCAACTACGATTCTTCCATCCTCAAATGCTACGTGGTTAAAACAGAAGATCTGACGGCTTCCAAGGAAGCGTTGGAGGCACTGTTGAAAGACCCCGAAATGAATGCGAACCTGTATACCCAATCTTCAACCAGGGAGATGTAATGGCAAAAAAAATGAAAAAAAAGGGCTTGGCCATCAACAATATTACCTTCCAAGACTTTCCCTGCCCCATCAATTCCGCGGGTATTGCGCATATTGACTACAGGGACGTGGAATTTTTAAAACTGTTTCTCACCGAAAAAGGAAAAATCATGCCCCGAAGGATCACGGGGGTTTCTTCCACCAACCAAAAAAAACTGACCCGAGCCATCAAAAGGGCAAGAGACCTTGCCCTGCTTTCTTTTTCCGAAGGCTACATTTCCTTGGAGAACGAGGAAGGCAGTTCTTTGGAGTCTATTGAAACCACGGAAAACGAAACAGTCGTTTCCGCAGAAGAGGAGGTATCCAGTGAAAGTAATTCTTAAGCAGAACGTTCCCAATCTGGGTTATTTGGGTGATGAGGTTAAGGTTAAACCTGGATTTGCCAGAAATTTTCTAATCCCAAAGGGACTGGCTTTGGGTCTGACCAACTCAAACGCCAAAGAAATCGCCTACCGCAGAAAGGCCATTGAAGCCAAAAGACAGAAAATTCTGGAAGAATCCAAAGGACTTTCAGAAAAAATCGGTGCTTTGCAACTTGCTTTTACCGTAAAAGCGGGGAAAAACGGAAAACTGTTTGGTTCGGTTACCACCAAACAAATTATGGATGAGTTGGCCAAACAAGGAATCGAGTTGCCCAAAAATTCCATCGCATCCACAAATCTCAAGCAACTGGGCGGCTATTCAATCGATGTGAAACTCCATACCGAAATTTCCTGCAAACTGTCCGTCTCCGTTGAAGCCGAAGCCTCCGAAGAAGAAGCAAATGAAGAAACGGAAACGGGCGAACCCACTGAAACCCCGGAGCAGGAGGCCGGCTAACAACTCCGGGGGCAAACGTAGCAACGCCCCCAAAAACCCGTAATTCTCTTGAATTCTAAACCGCAAGAAATTTCACCCCCCAAACACGTTGCCATTATCATGGACGGCAACGGACGTTGGGCCTCCAGAACGGGCTTGCCTCGACACGAAGGGCATCAGAAAGGTTCCGAATCGGTTAAGGAAGCCGTGCGTTACTGTATCGAGAAAGGCATTTCGGTACTGACCCTTTATGCTTTTTCCACGGAGAATTGGCAAAGGCCCCAGCCCGAGATTGATTTTCTGATGAACCTTCTGCGAAAGTTTTTGATGCAGGAAAGGCAGAACATTCTCGAAAAAAATATCCGTCTTGCTTGGATAGGAAGAAGAAGCCGGATTCCCGCCGATATTCAGACGCTTCTCGGAGAAATCATTGAAAGCGCCTCAAACAATACGGGTCTGATCTTGGTGTTGGCTTTGGATTACGGCGCAAGAAATGAAATTTCCCGGGCTATCCGCAGGATGACGCACGAGGTCAGGGACGGCAAACTGAATCCTGAGGACATCGATGAGTTTGTGACGGCAAAATATCTGGACACCGCCGGCTTGCCCGACCCGGACTTGTTAATCCGCACTTCCGGCGAGCAGAGGATTTCCAATTTTTTGCTCTATCAATCCGCCTATGCGGAACTTTATTTTTCTGAAAAAAATTGGCCTGAATTCGACTACTTGGAATTTGACAAGGCAATTTCCGAATTCAACCGCCGCACCCGGAAGTTTGGCCTGACTTCCTCTTCCCAAACCGGTTCATGAATGAATTATTGAATCGTCTTTTGCTGGGCGTTCCCATTCTGGGCTTTTTTTTATTTTCCCTTCTTTACCTCCCCCCCTTTGTTCCCGGTCTTTTCTGGGTTCTGATATTGTTCCAAATCGGTCGTGAAACAAGAATTCTTCTTGGCCTTCCCTTGGGAACGAAGAACCACCTTTGGATTGCCCTTTTGATGATTCTTTCTTTGATCGGGATGTATGTGATCCTGCAACAATACCCCTTTTTCTCGGTCACGGCCTTTCTTGTTTTTTCTTTGGGCGTGGCCTGCCTTCTTTTTTTGAAGAAAGAGGACGGTGCCAACGCCTTGAAAAACGAAAAACACTTCATTTTATTTTTTTTCTGCTGGGGAATTATTCCTCTAGGGTTGTTGATGGCTTTGTGCGCATTGGAGGGCGGGACCTACTTTGCCGTCGCCTTTATCCTCTCGGTTGCGTTGTTGGATACTTTTTCTTACTTCGGGGGAAAGCTTTTCGGAAGACGTAAACTGGCTCCTTCCATTAGTCCCGGTAAAACTTACGAAGGAGGACTGGCGGGGATTGTTTCATGTGTGGCCGGAGGCATGGCGTTGGTTGGGTTTTTGGGTTTGGATGGTGATTGGTTTCGCTGGATTTTGATTTTTTTGGCCGTAGCCGTTTCCTCCATCTTTGGCGATCTGGCCGAATCCAAACTGAAAAGGCTCATCGGGGTGAAAAACAGTAGCCGCGCCTTGGGCGCTCACGGCGGGATTATGGACCGATCGGACAGCTATATCTTTTCTACGCCGATTTATTACGGTTTTCTGTATGCTGGCGGTTTCTTTCACGAGACAAAATTCTCTTTCTTCGCCTCTCCTTATTTCCAGTAAGCTATGGAACCGATTCTCGTACTTGGCTCAACGGGGAGTATCGGAAAAAGCGTTTTGGACATTGTTCGGCACAACCCCGGAAAATTTAGCGTTAAGGGGTTGACCTGCTTCCGAAAAATTTCGGAACTGGCCGCATTGATTCGGGAATTCGGAGTGGGGAAAGTCTGCGTGGGACCGGGAAAAACCGCTCATCTTTTGGAGTCACTCGGTACGGATTGCCCCAATTTGCAAATTTTTGAAGGGGACGAAGGCCTCTGCGAAATGGTACGCCGTTCCAAAAACGAGCGTATTGTTGCGGGTATTTCGGGCAGTGCCGGATTGGGGGCGATTTTTACGGCTGTGAAAAACGGAAGCACCGTGGTTTTGGCAAACAAGGAACCCTTGGTCATTGCCGGAAACTTGATCACCCGCACGGCGAGGGAAAAGGGAGCTCGCATCCTGCCCATCGACAGTGAACATAACGCCATTTACCAAACCTTGGCGGGAAGCAGGATGCAGGATGTCTCTCAGGTTATACTGACCGCTTCGGGGGGGCCTTTTCTGGATTTCCCTGTTGAGCAATTCCCCAAAATCTCTCCCGACCAAGCCCTCCGCCATCCCAATTGGTCGATGGGGCGCAAGGTAACCATTGATTCGGCCACTATGATGAACAAAGCTTTGGAAATCATTGAGGCCAGATGGTTATTTGATTTACCGCCCGAAAAAATCAAAGTGCTGATCCACCCCCAATCCCTTATCCACTCGATATCCTGTTTTGTCGATCATTCAATGATAGCGCAAATGGCCACCCCCGACATGAGAATTCCCATCTCTTACTGCCTGATCGATGAAGGCCGTATTCCCAACGGGGCCAAAGCACTTGATTTTTCGGAAACGCCCAGATTGGATTTTCGCCCGGTGGATCCGCAAAAATTTCCCACCGTGGATTTTGCCTATCGAATCCTTAAAATGCCGGAATGTTGCTCTGCGATTTTTAACGGGGCAAACGAGCAACTCGTGGAATCTTTTCTAAAAAACAGAATCGGGTTCGACAGAT